>JAVJIF010008734.1:0-247081 GCA_038442645.1 Agave tequilana
GATTGATAAGAAGACTGGACAATTTCTATAATGAGTTATTTGAATACCAACTACAACGGCTGTAAAGTGGATAGGAAGAGCACTAGTGAAAATTGTCAATTTTTGAGAAGACAGAACAGTTTGAAGAGAGAAAACCTTGTTTTATTTGAAATACAACATAAACAGCATAATAGGGCTGTCGACAGTCCTATTGGGCTATCGATAACTCAGTGAGCAATGAGTATATTTTTAACCGTTGCGGATCTCACCTGTCGACAGCCCAATAGGCATGTGGACAACTAACTGATACATCACTGTATCAGCTTTCGACATTTCAAGAGAGTTATCGACATCAGCTCTAATACATAAAAACTTGAACTTTCTATAAAGCCCTGTCGACAACTCTGCACCAGGCTGTCGAATCCTTTGTTATCAAGACTGTCGATGACTCTGTTTAGCTGTCTATAGCGAAATCAAAAGCATAGGATTTTTGAAACATTTTTAAAACAACTTTTGTATAAATATAGTAAAGGATATCTTGCGCAAATGTGTGTGAATCTTGAGCCATGAAGTCAATATCAAAACTTAAATATTCTAAGTTCTTACAAAGGGTTACACTCTCATCAAGTCTTCGTCAAGAAGGCTTTTCCAAAATTCACACTTTGATCATCCGAGCTTGAATCCCTTCTTGAATCAACTTGATCACTTCAAAACCTTCCTTTTGAGGAAGAATGAACTACATCTTTTCTCTTGAGCCCTGTAAGCTTATAAATACTTGAACTTGATTAGTACCTCATAGCTACATGAATTTTGTAATCATCAAAAATAAAATCGAGGATTGTACCCTTGGACCAATATGATGTCAATCACCAAATCCCTATTTCTAACAGAAAAATTTTGTCTGAACACTAGATCTAAGCACATGGTATTATCTCTATTACATGATCCATCAAAAGTAAATAAAATTACTGAATAAATTTAAGGCAGAAAAAAGTGATAACACTCTAAGCATAGATCATTAACTCCCGATACAAGACCTATCAAATAATAATTTATTCTAGAAATTAATCTCCTAAAAGTGGTAGGTCAATTGATGAGTGTACAGCCCTACATAGGAGATCTAACTGATTACTACAAGAACATCTAGCCTAGAGTCACCTCCCCTACGTACAAGAAAAATTAGTTACTCATGTTAAAATTAGTAGCTGAATAATCTAATAAATAATGCATAATCAACTTAGACAATTAATGCAGATAATTAAATACTAAAATTAATTCTAACAAATTACTAATAAACTCTACATTAATAACTAACTAATTTACTTAATATAATTAATTAAAAATGAAATCAAAATCCAATACCTATTGCCGTCCTCTCATGTTCCGCTACAGTCCGTGTGGGCCCCACCAATCCCAGCACCTCCCTTCTGCAGCTGCTGCAGTGGATGTGGGCTCCCCCTCTCTTTGCGTGCAGCACTTGAGGCCGAGCCCGCCGGACCTCCTCCGTGTGGACCCCCCGTGACCAGAGTCGCCGTTCACCTGTGGACCCCGCAGACCCCGTTTTTGCCACAAGAAGATGAGACCGTGTGGATCTCTCTCTAGCATTGAAGCTGAGAAAAATGCCCGCCTATGAATGCGCGTCACGAGGCAAGGCGATAGCTTTTTCGTCCGCTTCGTGCGAAGATCATCGAGATCCGTGTGGGTCTCACACGTCGCAGTGAAAATGAAGGGAGGGATGCAGAGATGAAGTTGATGATTGGAGAGCAGTAAAGATTAACCAAATGCAGAGAGAAATGCAGCCGTGAAACAGAGCACTCAGAAATGTTTTAGTAATCAAAGGAATTTTCGGCCAAAAATAGGGCCAAAAATGTGGCAGCTAAAGTCCTAGGCTATACACGAGTATTTATACTCTAGGATTTTTGGCTTCTTTACAATTATGCCCAAATAGTTACAGAATTTATACAAAGGAGAATAATAAATTACAAATGCCTCTGGACTTTTGTGAAACTGCATTTTCTCCCCTCTGAAATCCAACTACTTATTTTTGATATGGGTTTCCCTGGATGTGAACTGTAGGTGCAGTGGAGCACTCGGGCAACATCGAGTCCTTCATTAAAGCTTATTTTGGCTTGATCATTTCTCTAAAGTATGCAATTATTGTCATTTCTCCTTCTGGCAAACCTATTCTTTAAAATCACTAAACATACCCAAATAGCATTATTTAAATACATAAAAAATATATATGAGAGCATAAAAATGTGGTAAAATTATGCTAATCTGACCCCTAGTCCCTACTCACCCTACCTTCCGTGCCTATTAGACTTCTCCATGACTCCTACTGGACACAGCTCAATAGCAAGGTTTCTGAATCGCAAAGACGATTATGTCTGTCATGAAATCCCTACGTTCTAAATACCCCCTATTCCAGCAGGGACGGTTATGGGTAGTAGCGGATATTTCGGCATGCCAATCCCAATAATGAAGCACGACAATCTAAACGGATATGGAAGGATCTTAACCGCGGATCATGAATCATGGAGGAAGATTCACACCATCAGTTACAATATAACAACTTACTTATAGGCCGAGAAAAGAAGAGAAGGAGGGAGCAGAGAGATACATAGTCAAGAAGAAAAAAAAACTGTACTGAGAAAACTCTCTTGTAACACACAGAGAAAGATAGTGAATCCTTTCGATCTCCCCTCTCCGTAGTTTTTTCCATTTTTGTTTCCATGTAAAAAATTCACGTTTGCGTCTACTTGCTGATTGAATTTTTACATTTTGCATCCCTTTAGACAAATTCTCTTATTGCTTGTGGTGTGAGATCGATCATTCGATTAATCACATAGGAAAATCTCCACCACAAATATCATTTCCAAGTTTTCTCCTGCAAAATCAATTGAGAATGTACAACATTCTTAACAAATGGGTTAGATTCCTCATACTTAGCATGCGTGGAATCTTCAATAGTCAAAGTATTTATAATGATAAGTCTATATGCCTTACTAGTAGAAGAATAATCAATAAATATGACTTCATATGATTTCGTATCAAATTTTTTCAAAACATCTTTTGTGTTTAATATAAAGCATTTGCAACCAAAAACTTAAATATGAAATCTTTGGTTTACGCAAGTGATATATCTTAAAAGGTGTTTTAGCTAATTTCTGTGAAAATGAATTCTGCTAATAATATAACACGCGGCGTTAACTGCTTTCGCTCAAAGTACTATAAAAAAGCATGTTCTTTGATCATGATTCGTGTTATCTCTTGCAATTTATTTTCTTCTTTTCAACAACTCCATTTTGTTGAGGAGTTTTTAGGCAAGAGAATCATGCTTAATGTCATGTTCTTCACAAAATGTAATGAAAAAAATGGTTTACAAACTCACCATCTCTACCACTATGAACGTGAACTATAAATGAATCTTTTTCCTTTCAACTCTTTTGCAGAAGATATTAAAATATGAAAAACCTCATTTTTGGGTTCTAGGAAGAAAACCCATGTGTATCTAAAAAAGTCATCAATAAGAATATACACGTATTGATTTTTCGTAAACTATTTGTTTTGGTAGGACCGAATAGATCCATGTGTATAAATTCTAAGGGCCTAGTAGTCATGATATCCTTAATTGACTTTAAGGTTGATTTTGTTTGCTTTCAAAATTGACAAGCATCACAAATATGATCCTTTTCAAAATTTAACTTAAGAATACCTTTAACTACGCCTTTAGACCCAATACGAGAGAGAGAGTCAAAAAATATGACCCAATCTCCTACGCCATAACCAAAGTTCTTCATTTATGGTGGTCAAACAAGTTATATTACTAACTAGATTTAGCATATCAATTATATAAAAATTATTCTCCTTGAATCAGTAAATAAACATACATCACAATCATCAACTACTCTACAACATATGGAATCAAATATAACTTTTAATTCTTTGTCACATAGTTGACTTATACACAAAAGATTATGTTTAAGACCATCAACAAAGCTGCATTTTCTATTAAAAGAGGTGCACCAATTTTTATATTACAGAAACTTATAATTTTTCCTTTCGAGTCATCTCTAATGTTGACGGTATCAGCTTCAGACGTTCTCGATAGTGTTGCAAAATTGTTGACGTTCCACGCCATATGCCTCGAGCAACCGCTATCAAGATATCATCGCTCTCTATGCCACGTGGCATTGATGTGTACCTACATCAATAGATTTAGTTGCAGATTTTAGTAACCATATCTTTTTGGGTCCTATAGGATTAGTCTTGCGAACTCAAACATTTTCATTTATGATATTCACTTTATCATAACAAAATATTGCCAAATAATCTTTTCGGACACAATTTGTGAAGTTCACCTAGAGGGGGGTGAATAGGTGATGGCTAATCTAATGGTCACTTATGAACAAATAATGCGGAATTAAAACTAAGTAGACCAAATTAAAATTTCTTTTAATTAAACACTTAAGTATAACTCAAGAGTGTTGCCGAATTCCCCTTGCGAGGCTCTGGACAAGCTCCTCTAGATTCCCCTTGAATGGGTTGAGGTGCCACGTTGGCTCTCTTGGTTGAATACTAGTGTTAACAACAATCCCACGCAATTATATATCAATTAAGCACAAGGGTATATATCATGCATATATAAGATGAACACAATGAAAGTAAATGCAAGATATAAAAGAGACAAAGAGAGAGAGAGGGAAGAGTAAGCAATCGCAAACACAAAGGGTTTGTTTCGAGGTTCGAGCACACTTGCTCTACATCCCCGCCTTCGACACACGAAGGATTTCCACTATGTAAGATCCCACCGGATCTCTCCTCGGTGCCGTACACCTACAAACCCTCGGACTCCCAAGTCCCGTACACACGCAAGTCCACCGACTCGCCGAGGCCGTACTTCTACCACCAAGAGTTCACAACCGAACTCCAACCACCAACAACGAGCACACTTGCCCGTTTCCTCAAATACAAAGAAAAGATCTCTTTGATGATCACAACACTTGATCACCTAAAGAGCACTCTCACTACAACACACCTATAGGAATATCTAGCAATGGATAGCTCAAGTGTGGTGTGAGAAAATCAAGGAAAGAAAGCTTTGATGGAAAACTCAAGAAATCACTTTAACACTCTCTTGATAAAACTCTTCCTTTTGATTGGAAGTATTTGCACTAAAATCTTGTAGAGAAACTCCTCTAAAAGTGTCTGAAAAACAGCTCAAGAAGTCTCCTAAATGTTAACCTCAAAACAGATGACAAAATCCCTTTTTATAGGCTTCAGAAAAATAGAGCCGTTGGGGTTCTGTCAGAGCTGGCGGTCGACCGCCGGTCGACCGGCCAACGGTCATTTTTCTGACCGTTGCAGCCACCGGTCGACTGGTGAGTCGACCGCTCTTCTGGAATGAACTGTCGGTCGACCGATCCGGTCGACTGGCAATTTCCAGAGAGCAACAGGTTTGGGTCGGTCGAGTATCGGTCGACTCCGGTCGACTGATACGCACATGCACAAAAACTGTGCATGTCGGTCGAGTGCCGGTCGACTGCCGGTCGACCGGTCACTGAGAAATTCTGAAAAATCAGAACTTCCAGGACCTGGAAAATTATGGAATTGGTTTTGGGTCTTGGATAAAATGTTTTGGTCTTGAAAGATCATAGAGTATGAGCATGTGTCATACTACTATCAAGGTAAAATACTTGGTAAAAATTCTTTTGATAAAAACCTAATTTTCCATGAAATGTTTTTCCAAACCTTGTTTTTCTAAATCTTTATCAAATACAAAAACAAGATATTTTGAATTCATTTTTAAAGCATAGTGTGTATGGATATGATCCACTACACAATCATAAGAAATATCTATGTTTTTGACATAAAGCACTAATCATGATTTTGGTTTAAAGATATGAACTATGAAATACCAAAATCCAAGATAAATATTTTGTCTCAAAGAAAATCTTTGTTCTAAATAAAAATTCTTTTCCAAACATAAAAGTCTTTTATGAAAGCAATTTAAATCAAGAGTTCTATCAAGAGTGTGTGTGTGTGATATAACTTGAGCAATCCACCAACTATCTATCCTTTACATTTTTACTAAAACAAACATACAAATTCTATACCTAGACCCAAGTCTTCTTCTTCTTGAAGTCTTCACTTGAAGCTTCTCATCTTCTTGACTTGGTCCAAGCTTGATCCAACAACTCCTTGGATCACATCATGCAAGCTCCAAATCTTGTTCTTTTAACCTTTGTTGAGCTTTGCACCTACTAAGATCTTGATCATGAATCTGTAACTAATTAGCACAAGATCATTAGTAAATATAACTACATGAGTTGATCATCATCAAAACTAGGGTGAAGGGCCTTTGGGCTAACAATCTCCCCTTTTTGATGATGACAAAACTCATGGAGTTATATATGCATGGATTAAAGTAAAGCTTCAAAGAAGCTCCCCCTTAACTCATGCATGACAATAAATAATAGATATAGCAATAAAAGCTCATGTCATGTATGCAATGTAGGAGATGCAATCATAACAAAAATCAAATCATAAATCAAATCTTTTGCTCCTAATTGCAAAGTACAATATATATGCATAATGAGTAAGGAAAGACAAATACTTCTCCCCCTTAAGCAATGAAAACATGCATATAACTCACAAATACTTCTCCCCCTTTTGTCAATCATCAACAAAGGGTTCAAAGTAAAATCAAATCAAATAAATTTTTCTCCCCTTTTTTTTTTGTCAAAAGCAAAGAAATCAAGAAGGGGTAATACAAGTCAATCAATAAAGATTTATATGCGATATACATCCATGAAGAGGAAGACGTTAAGTTAGCTTCCCTACACATATGCATTACATGAAGAAGGGATGACAAGCCCTAACTCACATAACACATATTATGTAATGCATAAGAGGAGATGTGAAGCTCCCCCTACACACGTGTACCATATAAAGAAGAGTTGTCAAGCTCCTCAATACACAATACACTCAACATGAATCTATATGTAAGAGAGATGTTAAGCTCTCCTTGCATATAGGCAATACAAATCAAAAATTTTGAAATTTTCTTATGAAAACAAAATTTTGAAATATCTTAAAATACAATATTTTCTTTTAAGGTACCAAATGTAGAACAACCAAATTTTGAATTTTGATACCAATTTTAAAATACAATGCACAAGCTTCTTATGAAATACCAATTTGAAATCTAATTAAGCTTAGCATCAACAATCTATGTGCTTTAAAAGATACTAATTGTAAAACAAGCACACAACAATTCATATATGTGTATGAAAAGAGTATACCAATTGAAGTGGATACATACATATATGAAAAGCAAAATATGAGTATATACAACAAGAGTTATATTGATATCAATTGAAAAAGTCCAATGATACCAATTGAAAATTAAGCATAAGTGTATATATCATATAATCTACCACATGAAGAATTCGAACTAGTTAAATGAGAGTGTTTAACAACTAGCACGGAATCCTTCAATCAAGGAATAAATCAAAAAGTTTTTCATGAAATGTGCATAAATCACAAGGCACTAAAAAACACTCTAGTATCCATAAAGTCCATATTGAAAATAAGTGAGTGTACTAGTGTTATGTGGAACATGGCATCATGAAAAATAGCGATAAAGTTCAATATTCCTTTAAAACATAAATTTTTGAAAATACGAAAATCATCACAAATTTTAATATATGAAAAATCATCAAAATTATATTTCATAGCATATGTATGTTTTGACAAGACATTAAGTATACATACATATCCCCAAAATACAATTGAGTCCTTATAAATAGATTTGCATGAAAAGCAAATGACTCAAGGGTTATCCATGTATATTTTAATGTTTTGGCAAAAGAAACTTATACATGAAATGAAATCACATGATCAAAACATAAATCCAAATGGGAATACAAGTTTAAGAATGTAATGATCATCAACATAAGGCTATACTAGTACATCTAATAGGCACAAATAAGCATTCAACCCAATCATATATAGATTTATTTGTGGTCCATAAGGTGTACAAGTATAAATCCAAGTGTTGACAAATACTAACATCTAAACTAATATTCAATACAATGAAGCATCAAAATTTTGAAATCACAAAAGAATTTATCCATAAAAATAGAATCATGTGCAATACTTGAAGAATAGATAACTAGTTTAAATGAATTTTTGACAAACTAGTTAAAGATCCTTCATAAATAAAAAATCATATGTTTTTCATGAATAATACTAAATACATAAAAGTTCAAGCACTCATATTCCATAAAGCTCCAAATTATATATTTTCTTAAAGATAGAGTGTTCAAAGGTTATGTAAATAGTGTCTACATGAAAATAGTCATTGAAGCCCAAAAACGATCATAAGTCAAATTTTTAACAACAAATCATGAAAAATCATTTTTCACTAAAATCAACAATTTTCATGGTATATGTATGGTTTATACAAATCTAACAATATGCATACATATCCCAAAAATAAAAGAGTCTATTAAATGTTTGCATGAAGGCAAGAGACTCACGGGTATACATGTATATTTATTAGATTTGAATTAAGCATGCATATACATGAAGTAAATCACAAAAATTGGCAAAACATGTCTATATGAGAATTATCAAAACTAGATTATACATATGCATAAAGTGGATACAAGTGAGCATGAAGTTCAAATTATTTAAGAGTCAATTGTAATTCACTATTTGTATATGTATACATACAAGTTTGACAAATCTACATCTAAGCATGTAACTACCACATAAAGCACACAAAATCTTAAAACAAAATCATGAACATGCTATGAATATGACATAAGAAAATAGCATGAACATAAAAGTATGTACATAAATAAAATAGGAGTTTAGAATTTGTTACCAACTCCAAAGCTCCTAGCATGGTGGTTGACCCACCAAAATTCCTTGATAGCAATGCATCCCAATGTTTGTCCATCATGTCCATTGCATTGGCTACCAAGGCACCAATCCTCTCACGTTTTGTGAGAGCCCTCACCTACATCAAAATCAAAGGGTGGGGGTTTTGGTACCCATGTTTTCTTGGGTCCTTTGGGGTTAGCATTGTTGTAAGGAACCCAAAATTTATTATACTTAGCAAAATATAGATATGGTTTCTTATCAAAACAATATTTTGCTAGATGGCCTTTGCGGCCACAATATGTACAAATGTACACCTTAGCATGATGCTTATGAGTGTGATTGTGATCGTGTTGTGCATCATAAGCATGAGCATGATGTGTATGTGCATGAGCATGTGGAGTTTGTTTCTTGGGAAACATGGACTCCAATCTAGTATGTTTAAATGCACAAGAGTTCAAAGTTGAACTCAAATTATTCATTTTATTTTTCAAGTTCTTAATCTCATTAGTAGTGGCATGAAAAGCATGATGAGATGAAGAATCATTTTTCTTTTTCTTCTTAGCAACAAAATCTTTTTCTTTTTCAATAAATTTTCTTTTCAAAGTAATATTTTCTTGAAAGATATTTTCTTTTTGTTTTCCACCAAGTCAATCTTTTCTTTCAAAGTATTGTTTCCTTCACACAAAATACTCAATTTAGAAAATAAGGAAACATTCTCATTTTCAAATCTTCTTTTTCTTTTTCTAAACATGCAAGTTTATTTTTCAAGGAATCATTTTCTACATGCATGCAATCAAATTTCTTTTTCAAAATATTGTTATCTTTTTCTAAGCATGCAATGTTATCTCTAAAAGAGTCATGTTCTACATGCATGCAAGCAATTTCCTTTTTCAAGTTTTTATTATTCCTTTTAAGCATGTTATATTTTTCAAGTATAAGATGACAAAAGGTAGTGAGCTCATCATATGACATGTTCTCATCATCGATTCGGAATTTACCTCAAGGGGGTCATCCCCTTGGACCATGTAGCACTTGTTGGAGGTGTCGCTTCCAACATCCGAATCGCTCCCCGCATAGTATTGTTCATTTTCGCCAAGGGAGATGAGGGTGTTCCATACTACAAAAGCCATATCAATATTAGCAACCCTACATAAATAATCATCATTTAGGGTGCTCTTTAAAGCATGTAGGGCTTTTGTATTAGCCTCAAGATTCTTACCATCTATACAATAAGCATTATTAGTAGTGGCAAGATATACATTATAACCTAGGGCTTTGAGGAATAATGACATCTTAACTTTTCAAATGTGGATGTTAAGAATATCAAAGGTGGGTGGTGACATAAAGTCCATGGTGAGGTGTGTGTGTACAACAAATATTGTGATTAGCCCAAATGTAGGATCTTTAACTCTTAGGTTGTTAGACCCTTATCAAGAGCACTAGCTCTGATACCAATTGAAGTTCACCTAGAGGGGGGGTGAATAGGTGATGGCTAATCTAATGGTCACTTATGAACAAATAATGCGGAATTAAAACTAAGTAGACCAAATTAAAATTTCTTTTAATTAAACACTTAAGTATAACTCAAGAGTGTTGCCGAATTCCCCTTGCGAGGCTCTGGACAAGCTCCTCTAGATTCCCCTTGAATGGGTTGAGGTGCCACGTTGGCTCTCTTGGTTGAATACTAGTGTTAACAACAATCCCACGCAATTATATATCAATTAAGCACAAGGGTATATATCATGCATATATAAGATGAACACAATGAAAATAAATGCAAGATATAAAAGAGACAAAGAGAGAGAGAGGGAAGAGTAAGCAATCGCAAACACAAAGGGTTTGTTTCGAGGTTCGAGCACACTTGCTCTACATCCCCGCCTTCGACACACGAAGGATTTCCACTATGTAAGATCCCACCGGATCTCTCCTCGGTGCCGTACACCTACTAACCCTCGGACTCCCAAGTCCCGTACACACGCAAGTCCACCGACTCGCCGAGGCCGTACTTCTACCACCAAGAGTTCACAACCGAACTCCAACCACCAACAACGAGCACACTTGCCCGTTTCCTCAAATACAAAGAAAAGATCTCTTTGATGATCACAACACTTGATCACCTAAAGAGCACTCTCACTACAACACACCTATAGGAATATCTAGCAATGGATAGCTCAAGTGTGGTGTGAGAAAATCAAGGAAAGAAAGCTTTGATGGAAAACTCAAGAAATCACTTTAACACTCTCTTAATAAAAACTCTTCCTTTTGATTGGAAGTATTTGCACTAAAATCTTGTAGAGAAACTCCTCTAAAAGTGTCTGAAAAACAGCTCAAGAAGTCTCCTAAATGTTAACCTCAAAACAGATGACAAAATCCCTTTTTATAGGCTTCAGAAAAATAGAGCCGTTGGGGTTCTGTCAGAGCTGGCGGTCGACCGCCGGTCGACCGGCCAACGGTCATTTTTCTGACCGTTGCAGCCACCGGTCGACTGGTGAGTCGACCGCTCTTCTGGAATGAACTGTCGGTCGACCGATCCGGTCGACTGGCAATTTCCAGCGAGCAACAGGTTTGGGTCGGTCGAGTATCGGTCGACTCCGGTCGACTGATACGCACATGCACAAAAACTGTGCATGTCGGTCGAGTGCCGGTCGACTGCCGGTCGACCGGTCACTGAGAAATTCTGAAAAATCAGAACTTCCAGGACCTGGAAAATTATGGAATTGGTTTTGGGTCTTGGATAAAATGTTTTGGTCTTGAAAGATCATAGAGTATGAGCATGTGTCATACTACTATCAAGGTAAAATACTTGGTAAAAATTCTTTTGATAAAAACCTAATTTTCCATGAAATGTTTTTCCAAACCTTGTTTTTCTAAATCTTTATCAAATACAAAAACAAGATATTTTGAATTCATTTTTAAAGCATAGTGTGTATGGATATGATCCACTACACAATCATAAGAAATATCTATGTTTTTGACATAAAGCACTAATCATGATTTTGGTTTAAAGATATGAACTATGAAATACCAAATCCAAGATAAATATTTTGTCTCAAAGAAAATCTTTGTTCTAAATAAAAATTCTTTTCCAAACATAAAAGTCTTTTATGAAAGCAATTTAAATCAAGAGTTCTATCAAGAGTGTGTGTGTGTGATATAACTTGAGCAATCCACCAACTATCTATCCTTTACATTTTTACTAAAACAAACATACAAATTCTATACCTAGACCCAAGTCTTCTTCTTCTTGAAGTCTTCACTTGAAGCTTCTCATCTTCTTGACTTGGTCCAAGCTTGATCCAACAACTCCTTGGATCACATCATGCAAGCTCCAAATCTTGTTCTTTTAACCTTTGTTGAGCTTTGCACCTACTAAGATCTTGATCATGAATCTGTAACTAATTAGCACAAGATCATTAGTAAATATAACTACATGAGTTGATCATCATCAAAACTAGGGTGAAGGGCCTTTGGGCTAACAATTTGTACACTGGCACACCTTGGCATACATGTGTACATGATGTGAATACTGTGTAGTATTGTAGTGTTCTTTGGAATTTTTTTATTTTGAAACATAGATTTCAATCTCTTTATCAAAGGCACAATTGCTTATTGAGATCAAATCATTTATTCTTGTTTTCATATTATCACTTTATTTGTTATCAATGAAAATCTTAGTACTCCTAATATGACAAGTACTCATGTGCAAATCAAAATCATTTTGTCTTAACATGAGAAATTGAAATGTTTTCTTTTTCTTTTAATGCAATCTCAAATTTAGATGATAATAATGTTGGATCTAATAATTATTCCAAATAAGATCTCATACATGTAATAACTTTATCTAGATCAAAGGGAAGGAGGGTTTAGGCATACCTGATTCTATCATGAAAGGGATGCTGAAGGTTACACGATCTCGAGGACGCTGGAGTTGAGGGAGGGAATTCTTCTCTCCAGCCACTGAGTTCTCTTCTTGATTCTTTAAGGAGATGAGATGCCTCCAAGAGAGAGATAGTCATAATAGATGGTTGGTGGTGGTGAGAGAATCCTACCCATGATATATATAACATCAAAGAATTCTAGTTCAACTCATCATAGATCTAGACCCTTGATTGATAACACGAGTTTCACACGTGTAGATGAGTATCACATCTTAATTTAAATACACTCATGGCTAAGTGAAAATGAAATATGTTTATACCAAAACCATCTTGATCAATTCTTTATTGGGTCTAACAACACAGGCTTATAGAGGCGGGTGTATAAATCTAATTAGACTTATGTAGGCCTACATTAATTTAGATAGAATGTGCAAGTGAAGCAACAACACAAGTGTACACTATGTAAAGAGATAGAGATCAAGAGACAAGTAATCACAAACACAAAGAATTTATTTCGAGGTTCGATCCACCGCTCTACGGCCTCACCTTCACCACCGTGAAAGATTTCACTATTCACAATAGAATCTTCCACAAAGGGACCTTACAATAAGGAATTACAATAGTCTACACAAGACCGGAGTACACAACTCCAACACACAATCCTCTACACAAGAGGTAGCATAAAGCCAATGAGATTTTAGATAGCTTTTGGTGACCACTCGATCACAAACACTCTCTTCTGTACAAATTCCTATAGAATAGATATAAATTGACGCTCAAGGAGCTTGTGAGAGCAAAAATTCAGTTGAAAGAATTTAAGAGCTGAAAAACCAATTGAAATAGCTTTGAAAATGAAAGCACTAGAAAAATAGAAATTTAAAAACTTGAAAAACTTTTAAAACTACAAATAGATTTGTCAATGTAAGCAAGTCACATAGATGCATATATGAAGAATATATCAATTTAGAATAATATGCATAAATAGCCTACCATCCTTTCATTCCTCTTTCCTCTAAAAACATTATGCAATGAATCAAAATAATGAATCATGTTATTGCATATAAATATGGTAATGAAAATGGATACACATAAAGCTCATGATATCAAAACAAGGGATAAGTATCAAAACCATGAAAATCTATCAAAACTATTAATAATAACTCAAATACCTCTCTCCCTTTTTGTCATGCATCAAAAAAGAGTAAAAGTATTTAAGGAGAAAAAAATACATGAAGCTTAAAGAGATACCAATAAAAACACATGTATATCAATTTAAACTACATGAAACCATTTGAAACAAACATGAAGTAATTTCAAACTCATGAATTCATAATGCAAACATTTAACTCACCACAAATAAATAAAAATCTATTATAATCTAGTGGTTTAGTAAAAATGTCCGCAAGTTGAAATCGGTAGATACATAATTAATGTCAATATCTCCTTTCTTATAGTGATCTCTAAGAAAGTGATATCTAATTTCTATTTACTTGGTCTTATAATGTAGCTTTGCATTCTTTAGTCATATGAATGGTACTAGTGTTATCACAAAATATTTTAATATAGTCATAATACAAATCATAGTCAAGGAGAGTATATTCCATCCAAAAGATTGTGCACAACAAGCCCCAACCGCAACATACTCCGCCTCGATAGTTGAGAGAGCTAAATTTTGTTTCTTGAAAGAACATGAAACTAGACAATTTTTAAAATTGACAAATTTCACTAGTGCTCTTCCTATCCACTTTACAACCGGCATAGTCAGCATCCGAAAAACTCATCATTAAAAAATTGTCCGGTCTTCGGATACCACAAGTACATTCCAATAGTACCCTTAAGATATCTAATAATGTATTTTATCATAATCAAGTGGGACACGTTAGGACAATATTGGAACCTAGCACATAGACAAACACTAAACATAACGGCCTAGTAGCCATCAAATAAAGCAAACTACCAATCATGCTTCTATATACTTTAATGTCAATGTTTTTACCTTGTTCATCCTTGTCAAGCTTTGTTGTGGTAGCCATGGAGTCTTGTTTATCTTTGCATCTTCAATTCCAAATTTCTTGATAAGTTCTCTTGTGTATTTGACTTGATGCATAAAAATCTCGTCACTCATTTGCTTGATTTGGAGTCCAAGAAAGTAGTTGATCTCTCCCATCATAAACATTTTGAACTCTTCCTTCATGCATGATTTAAAATCCTTACAAAGTATTTCATTAGTAGATCTAAAAATAATATCATCAACATAAATTTGTAAATGAGGATATCACTATATAGACGCTTTGTAGACAATGTAGTGTCAACTTTGCCTTTCACAAAACCATTTGAAAAAAGAAAAGTAGAAAGTCTTTTATACCAAGCTCTTGGAGCTTGCTTTAAATCATATAAAGCCTTCAAGTTTAAAAACAAAATCGGGATGTGTAGGATCAATAAACCCGGGGGGTTATTCAACATACACCTCCTATTTGATAAAACCATTCAAACATGCACTTTTAACATCTATTTGAAAAATGTTAAAATCTTTGAATGAAGCAAAAGCAAGTGTCATCCGCATGGCTTCAAATTGTGCTACGAATGCAAAAGTTTCCTTAAAATTGATACCTTCGATTTAGGTGTAGCCTTGGGCCACTAACTTATTTTTATTCCTAATAATATTTTCTGACTCATCCAAATTATTCCTAAAATCCATTTAGTACCAATGATTGGTTTATCATGGGGTCTAGGAACAAGGTGCCAAACTTAACTGCGCTCAAATTGATTAAGCTTCTTGCATTGCAGGCAACCAATATGAGTCGCCCTCGGCTTCAAGAATGTTCTTGGGCTCAATATGTGAAATGAATGCAAAATGACCAAAAATATCATAGAGTTTGAAACGAGTAGTTACCCCCTTGGATACATCACCTATGATGAGGTCTTTGGGATGATTTGTAGGATATATCAAATCCTTTGGAAATGGTTATGTTGGCTCCACTTCAACGTCTTAAACTTCACCATATTTCTCATCCTTTGGCTTGTCTTTTTGCATTGATAAGTTCTTCAAGGATATTTTTTTCATGTCTTCACCTAAATAATCAATTTCTATAACATTCTTCACAAAGGCATTAGATTTCTCAAACTTGATATGCATAGACTCTTCAATAGTCAAAGTAGATCTGACTATTGAAGATTCTATAGGTCTTACTAGTATTTGAATATCCAACAAATATAGTTTCATAAGATTTGGCATCAAATTTACATAAATTATCCTTGGTGTTCAAAACAAAACATTTACAACCGAAAACTCAAAAATATGAAATATTTGATTTTCTCAAAAAGTAAATCTCAAAAGGAGTTTTGGAAGTATTTTTGCAAAAATAAATTCTATTCGATATGTAACATGAAGTATTTGCGGACTTGGCTTATAGATATTGAGGGAATCCGTATTCACTAATCATTGTCCTAGCCATCTCTTGAAGAGTGTGATTCTTCCTTTTAACGACTCCATTTTGTTGTGGAGTTCTAGGAAAAGATAGTTCATGTTTAATTCTATTTTCTTCACAATAAGTGATAAAGGAATGGTTAATGAATTCACCACCTCTATCACTCCTTATACGCAAAATTGGAAAATCTTTTTTCTTTCTCAACTCTTTTTCTGAAAACTTGAAAATGCGAAAAAGCTTCATCTTTGTGTTCAAAAAAAAACCCCATGTAAATCTAGAGAAATTATCAACTAAAATAAAAACAAAATAATTACCACTAAGACTTTTAGTTTTGTTGGACCAAACAAATTTATGTGGATCAACTCTGATGGTCTAGATGTCATGATATCCTTGATTGCTTTGAAAGAGGACTTGATTTGTTTTCTAAGTTGACACCCATCACAAATGCATCCTTTTCAAACTTTAAGTAAGGAACATCCTTCACCGATTTCTTAGAGTTAATTCTAGATAGATGATCTAACGAAACATGGCCTAGCCTCTTATACCATAACCAAGAATCTTTATTAAAAGCATTTAAACAATTAGCATTGCAATTTAAATTTAACATAACAATTATATAAATATTGTTTTCATGAAAACCGGAAAGAACACAAATATTTATTTTCTTATCTAAAATATCGCAAGTGAAATCATCAAAAATAACTTTAAAATCTTTATCACAAAGTTTTCTAATGCTCAAGAGATTATGTTTGAGACCTTCAACTAAAATAACATTTTCAATTAAAGGAGATTAGCTAATTTGGATATTACCTATACCAATGATTTTGCCCTTTGAATCATCTCAGAAGGTGGCAATGCCACCTTCATGATACCTTGATAGGATTTCAAAGTTATTGATATCCCAAGTCATATGGCTTGACCAATCGCTATCTACCACCGCTCCCTACGTCTTGGAGCCTTGGTGCGTACCTATATCAAGTAAAAAAGTTATTGATTTTGGTACCTATATTTTCTTGGGTCCTATGGTGTTAGTTCTTCGAACCTAAACATGATCATTTGAAGCATTAATGCGATTAAAGAAAAACTTAGTTAAGTGACCATTCCGGCCACAACAGGTGCATGAATATACTCTACCATACATAAATGCATGATATGTATATGTATGATGAGCATGTGAAACATGAGCATGCTTAGTGTGTGTGGCATGTTTAGAATGATCTGTGTGGGCATGTTGTGTTTGATAAGTGTGAGCATGTGTAGCATGAGAAACATGAACATGTTTCCTTGGAGTATGTCTCTTAGGAAACATGGCCTCTAATCTAGCCTTATCAAGCTCACATTTTTTCAAAATATTTTTCAAAGTATTAATTTTAGTTTTTAAATAAGAAATCTCTTTTCATGAATTAAAAAAAATTTGGCTTTACAAGAAACTTTGTGCATCAAAATCCTTTTGTGTAGTAAGAAGTGTGAAAGATAAAACATCTTTTTCTTTTGAAAGAACAACAACTTGATTTTGAAGAAATTCATTTTTAAATATTTCTTCTTAAGAAAATCATAGTTATGAGAAAGTTCTTCAAAAGTTTCACTCAATTTATCCATTGTTAATTCACAATCATCAAGTGAAGGTTCAGATGTTATCTTGAGTGTGTTGCCATTTGCCATGAAACATACATTTGCTGTATCCACTTCTTCTTCGGATTCACCCTCCGAATCTCACGTAGCTTTCAAGGCCTTCTTGTTGGCCCAAAGGCCTTCCACTCTAGTTTTGATGATGATTAACTCATATAGTTATGTTTACTAATAATCTTGTGTTGTTTAAGTTTCAGATCATTAACCAAGATATTAGTTGGTGATTAGCTTCAACAAGGTGTTTAGAAGCTTTTCATGATGATTCCAGGGCCAAAGCGTCAAGATCACACATTGCCTAGCCCATGGATGGAGTTTTGGAGCAAGTCTACTTGATGATGAAGATCGCCAAGAAGACTTAGATATCCATAGTTTAGATAGTGTGTTTTAGATCCATTTGTAAAGTTTAGTATAGTTGATATGCTCAAGTGCAACACACACAAAAAGTTTTATGTTTTGGATTTAGTTTTCATGAATAGTAGATCAAAACAAGTTTACTTTATTTCTATGTATATTAGATGTGTTCAATATACATACATGGTTTAACTTGCTAGACAAACTTATTTTGACTATCCTATTCATGTATTGAAAAATCAAGTTTGATAAAAATACAAGTGTTTTGTTTTTGATAAAATTTGCAAGACTCAAAAATGAATTGATATGATTGATATATGTCTTGAAATTTTTATCACAAGTTTGTGTTTCCATATAAAATGATAAAACTATTTTTGGTGATTTTTAGAAGTGTTAAAAGATTTTTAGAAAAATATTTTACACTGTTTTTCTGACCCAGATTTCTGTTCCAGGCTTCAATCAGTCGACTAGTCAACCTGACCTAGTCGACTTGGGTGAAGTCGGTCGACCGGGCCGGTCGACCGACGTCCACAAATCTGTGCACGTTTGAGGCACTGGGACGGTCGACCGCTCCGGTCGACCGGGGCACTTACAGTGCTCTCTGTTTGTTTCGGTCGACCGGGCCAGTCGACCGCAGTTGCCCAACGGTCATATTTCTGACCGTTGGCGGTCGACCGGGCCGGTCGACCGTTGCCTGTCAGAGCTGCCAGCTCAGCTCTAACGGCTAGTTTTGTATTGGGGCTATATATAGTTTTTGTAGAAGTTTTCAAGGGCAAAAATTCCAGACCTTCTTAAGTGTTTTTAAAGAGTTTTCAAAAGTATTTGGGGCTTTAATCTTTCAATCTTTATTGTTTTAGGTTTTTGGAAAAATCAAAGAAAAAAGGATTTTGGGAGATTTGTCTTGGTTTTCATTCTATATCTTTTGCAAGAATTTTCCAAGTATTTTTCTTTGTTGCTTGTTTTCCAAACACCTAGTTTCCACACTTGAGCTATCTTCTATCCTAATCTATTAGGATCATTTGTTTTGTGGAAAAAGAGAAAAGAAAGAGAGATTGAGTTTGTGGTTTTTGGAACCACTTGTTGTAAACACCCTTATTCTTGTTGTATCCCTCTTAGGTAGAGATGATCGGGTGATTGGTTTGCTCCCTCTAGTGAGAGGTGGAGTTTGGTTGTAAACCCTCTTCGGTAGAGGTGTTGGTTGTTGTGGTTGTTTGGCTAAGGGCCTACCCCTCTTGTGTGAGGAGGTGTTTGTTTGAGAGAGGAGTTAGGTACTCCATTGTTGTAAAAATCCTTCTCGGTGAAGGTTCCCTCGGTGGGAGTCCTCGGTGGACGGTATAGTGGATTGGAAATCCTACACGGTGGTGTAGGCGGGGATGTAGAGCAAGGGTGCTCGAACCTCGAAACATATCATTGTGTTTGCGTTTGATCCACTTGTCTCTAAACTCTCTCTCTTTACATTTGTGCAAAGCATCATACATAACATCATATCATATTTGCTTGTGTTGAGCATAATTCATATCATACATATCTATTTGCTTGTATTGCCTTGCATATATTCTTATTGCTATTCATCCTTATTTGCTTGGCTTGCTTGTGTGTGTGCCTAACTTATACTTAACCAACAAGAGCTTCACATAGCACCTCAACCCATTCAAGGGGAATCAAGAGGAGTTAGTCCAGAGCCCTTCACGGGGAATTCGGCTACACTTGTTGTGTTGTATTAAGTTTGTGCAAGATTTGCATTTAGCGCACTTAGTTTTGCGTTAAGTTTTAGATTAGCACTAACACCTATTCACCCCCCCCTCTAGGTGTCCCCTTTCACTTCTTTTTGTAGGGCTTCTTGGAGGTTGTAAGCTTGCTTTTGTTCTCTGGGAACTCGGCAATAATGTGTCCGGTTTCTAGCAATTGAAGCAAATTATCTTCTTGTCCTCCTTCCTTTGCCATCGTCTTCTATTATTGAACTTGGTCTTGTTGTACATCTCCTTAGATTTTTTACTAGAAGGGAAAGATCTTCATCATCTTCTTCTTCATCATCATCGGAGATGGTGGGCGTAGACTTGAAGACAATCATCTTTTTCTTTTGAGGAGCCATTTCTTCTCTAGTCTTTCTCTTCATCTCATAAGTCTTAAGGTTGCTGATAAGACTTATAAGCTCCATCTCTTCCTTGTCATTGAGCTCTATTAATGTTGCATCTTTGACCTCCCATGATGATGGTAGAGCATGAATGACCATCCTCATCTTTTGGTCATTATCAATAGCATCACCTAGAGAAACATGACCATTGGTGATTTTAGTAAACCTTGCAACCATATAATCAATAGAATCATTTTCGTGCATTATAAAATTCTCATATTAGAAACGCAAAAGATTAATTTTAGCTCACTTGACTTGTGATGTCCCTTCGTGTGTGATAACTAGGTATGACCAAATCTCATAGACAGATTTGCAATGAATGATCCTAACTATGTCATCATCATTCAAGGCTTGAAGCAATGCATAGTGTGCTTTTGCATTTGTATCAAATTTCTTGGTGGCAATATCAAACCAAGTGTCCCATCACCAACGGGCATACTAAAGGGTTTTGTCACCGCCTTTGCAACCCGACTTTCAAGGGATTGAAAGAAAACGGTCATCTTAACCTTCCAAATGGAAAAGTTAAGGCCATCAAACTTTGACGGGGTCTTAATTCCTTCGGCCATATTAACTAATGTGAATAGCAAATGAAAATAAAAATGAATTGATTAGCAAAACGATCTTTCTAAGGTGATTAAACCAGAATCTATAGACCAAGGCTCTAATACTAATTAAAAATACACCTAGAGGGGGGTGAATAGGTGTAATACTAATCAAAAGCGGAATAATAACTATCTATGAAAATTGATACAAACCGGTCACTCAAAATAAGAATTGAAGCCAAATTCCCTATGAAGGGCTCTAGAACTTCTCCTCTAAAATTTTTCTAGACTATGAGTTGAGGTGCTCAATTGCCTTCTTATTGAGATGAGTTTAGACCGACAAAAGTGAATGACGAATGTAATGTAATGATGAATGTAAAACAAGCAATAAATAGAATGGGCAAGTGAAGCAACAATACAAGTGTAAGCAATGTAAAAAGATAGAGATCAAGAGACAAGTAATGGCAAATACAAAGAATTTGTTTCGAGGTTCGAGCCACCGCTCTAGCCTTCACCACCGTTAAGGATTTCACTATTCACAATAGGATCTTCCACAAAGGAAACTTACAATAAAGAATTACAATAGCCTACACAAGACCGGAGTACACAACTCCAACACTCAATCCTCTACACAAGAGATAGCACAAAGTCAATGAAGTTTTACCAAGCTCTTGGTGATCGGACACTCTCTATTTACAAATTCCTATAGAGTAGATATAAATTGAAGCTCAAGGATTTTTTGAGAGTAAAAATTCAGTTGAAAAAATTAGGAGCTGAAAAACCAATTGAAATAGCTTTGAAAATGAAAACATTTGAAAACTAAAAACTTGAAAACTTGAAAAACTTTTAAAACTTATTGAATCTTCTTCTATTGTTGTGTCAATCCTATTCCCATGACCTATATATATAGGCAACTCATAAACACTATTAGTTTAGCTCACTAGGTCATTTGGGAAGAGATTTAATCAAGAAAAAGCAAAAATGCTCGTTGGAAAAATCAGAACAAAAGACAGATTCTGAAAACTAGCCATTATGATTTTTTGTCAGAACTTCAGTCGACTTGCCGGTCAACCGGTAGTTCATTTCTGAACTAGCCGTTGGGCTTGGTCGATCGCCCAGTCGACCAGAGTCAGCCTGAGACTAGGGTTGAGCCAGTCAGTTGACCTATCGATCGACCGCTGGGGCTAGCAGTCGACCGGTTAGTCGACCGACTAACAACCACAACATGCACAACCCCAGACCAGAGGATCGGTCGATCGTCTTGGCCTATAATAGGCTACATCGACCGTTCGGTCGACTGACCTGGGCTAAAACATATTTTCCTGACTGTTTTGAAATGCAAACTAATTTTAAAATATTTTGTATTAGTTTTTAAGAGATATAGTAATATATAGGCAATGAAATACATGTTCTAAACCAGATATAAAATTTTGGAAAAATTGGAAACATGCATTAAGTACCTAATCGTGCATAATACCAATACGATAAAAAATTGTATTTTTAAAAACGTGTATTTTTGTGTGTGTAACTTCTTGAGTATTAAATCTATATTCTACACTTTCACATACTATTTTCTTACAAGGTTCTTAGTGACTACAAATGTCTTTAAGCAGGCTTTTCCAATAGCGACGTCGAGTGCTTGGAGCTCCAATCTCATATTTGAATACCCTTGAGTCTTCAACACCTTCTTTTAGAGAAAAAAACATATTAAATCTTTTTGAACCCTGTAACACACTTAACACTTGAAATTGATTAGTACTAAATAATCACATATGTTTTGTCATCATCAAAATAAGAAACCAATGATTGTAACCTTGGGCCAACACTTATGTGAATTATTTATCCACCATATATGGGGTGACACTAAAGTTTAATTAATTTTAGAACAAATATAAATATGAGATTTACTCTTTTTAATTATCCATTTCTAATACTTTATGCAATCATGCTTGAGGTGACCTACTTTCTTACAAAAGAAGCATGCAATGACCTAGGCTACTTTTCCTAAACTTTTGCCACTTAGGATCAACAACTATAGTGTTACTTATGTTCCTCCCTTTAGTTATACTTTTTTTTCTTATTAGAAGTGTTATCCTAGATGCTAAATGAGGACTTTCAGTTTTTTCTTACTTCAATCTCTCTTCTTTCCAGACACAGTGACTGATGAGCTCAGTAAGACTCCACTTTTCCCTTTGAGCATTATAAATAACCTTTGAAAAGGGTTGGTTATACTGTATAAGAAAAAAGAAACCAGAATGAAATGCAGTAGAATCTTTTCAGAGAATTTCAATTTTAGTGCCTTTAGTTTAGAAATAAGATTAGACATTTTCCATAATGTACTTCCTTATGTTTTCTTTGCCATTGTAGCGCATATTTATCAGCTTGCTAATATGCGTGTTGCCCATAACTTTATCTGATTTAATAAGCCGATCGACTACTTCAGCTTGAAAACTTTTAGCACTGACTTTATCAGACATAGAACCCTATAAGTTTAGGAATAGTGTGCTTTATGATCATTAGATATATCCTGTAAGACCTCTCTCACTTATTATAATTGGCCTTTTCCTTAACTGAATTTTTGTTAGTGAGAGTAGGGGTCCATCAGTCCTTGAGGTGTAGTCTAGGTCCATGAATCCACGAAAGATCTTTTACGTGATCTTATCACTTCTTAAAATTTGTACCATTCAATTTAGACTACATAACTATACAAGGTCTCATCAATTTAACAAAAATATTGCATTTAACAAAATTCTAATTTAATAGCCATAAAAATTTGAATTTTAGAAAATGCAACCAGTTTAACTGATAGAGCTGCCGGCCAAACTTTCATAACAAATTGTGTCTCTTTTTTCAACACTATACTAGCCCAATATAGATACCCAAAAGTCTAGGTCCTACGTAAGAGAACAACCTTCCTCTGGGCCGATTGTCCCTTTGTAGGATTGGTCCCAAAGTTTAAACTATCTATATCAATCATATAATTTATGTAATGATTCGGCCATAATGACAACCTTCCTTTGGGCTGATTGCCACACGCATGGGCCATATAAATCTACGCATCTTGATTCTTATTCCATCGTCGGACTAGTTGATAAGGGTAGTGTGATATGGACCTATATTATGACAATCTTCCTTTGGGCCGATTACCACACACCAAGGTTCTCCCACTTGCGTTACCCACATCCAGTATCCAACATGTACACAATTCGGCCAAACAATAGTCTTTCTTTGGACTGGCTATTATCCGCATGAACTATATACGCAATTAAATAAGCTCTTTTATATTTTTTTTAACTTGAACATATATATATATATATATATATATATATATATATATATATATATATATATATATATATATATATATATCTTTATCTGTGCGTCATATACTGTAGTAAACATCAATATTCATCATGCTAGAACGATACAACATAATAAATATTGAAAAAGCGGAAGCATATAAGAATACATATAACCATAGTAAATAAACACTTCAATACCTTCTTTATATTAACTAACTACTGTTTTGTCATGTATAGTGCCTATAAGACTATAGTGCTCATCAAGAGATTCGATTTACACGCTCAAAACAGAGGTCGAAAAAGCTCGTAATGGCTAATTGAAGTTTCTATTAGAAAAGGGGTCTGCAGTGCTTATTGGGTCTGAATCAAACCTGACCCGCAATGGTTAAGTCATAAGTTTCCTTAATGAATCGGGTTAATAAACTAAATAAAACCCAATTAGCTTTATGTGAGATTAATTAGGATTAGGTTTCTTTATTTGAGTAGAATTCTACCCCAAAATTCTCTTAATAGATTAGAATTATATCTCAATCTTAAAACCCAAATCAATCTCAACAATCCCAATTAAAATTTAATATGAGATTAATTAGAAGTAGATTCTTTATTAGAATAAAATTCTATTTCTAAATATCTGAATCTTAAATAATCTCATAATTTTAATTAATTTATGAAACCCAAATCAATAATTAATATTTTTTAATTATTTTGTCGTTTAGCTGCTGCCGGCCAATGGTGGCCGGCTGCCCCCGCCGCCAGCAAGCGGAGGGGGCGCTGGCCTAGGCACCTACTGGCACAGCCCCCTCCCCCCACCTGTGTCAGTGCCCCTTGCACGCACACATTGTGCGTACAAGTCATTGGGCCAAGGAGCTTAATTTTAAAAAAAAGGATGATATAAATTAGACTTGTTAATGGGTCGAGTCCAGACCCGGACCCGGACCCGGACCCGACCCGACCCGATTAAGCGGGTATGGAAAGGGTTTCTCTGGACCCATACCCATTTACCCGTATACCGGTATACCTGATTATTAAATGGGATGGTTCTGATTTTACTTGAACCAGACCCGATTACCCATTTACCCATTTTAAATATAAATATAAATAATACTAATAGAATTAAAACCCTAGAGATCTAGGCTCCAGACTCCATCAGTAAATGATCCCTTTGTGCTTTAAGTGTCGAAAACTGTTGGTTGATTAGTGGGTGATCCTATTGCTGTGTTTTTTCCCAAATAAATTAGAGGACCTTGCTTTAAATTTTTTTTCTTTATTAGTCTTTCATCGAAAATTTTTCCTCCACCTCTTGCACCTGGTTGCATTTCATCTTTTATTGATATTAAAACATGCTTTCTTTCTTTTTATAAAAGTTTTTTCCCCTTTCTTCATGTGTTTTTGTTACTATTTTTATTTATGTATCTTGTTTTTCCCTCTTGTTATGGGTCTGGGTAAACGGGTCTGGACTCACGGGTACAGCGGGTCTGAGTATGAAAACCCACCTTCTGAACCCGCGGGTAAATGGGATGGGTATGGTACCCTCTTGGGTAAACGGGTCCGAGTCTGGTACCACCTGTACCGCCCCGAACCCGACCCATTGACAGGCCAAATATAAATACTTGTGTTGCATTGCTTGCATGCAGTACATGTATCATGTAATTCTTGTTCCTTTTTTTTAATTTAAAACCAGAGTAACACACATATTAAATTCCATAATAATATATACATGTTAAAATCATCCCTTTAAACTTTTAATTCAATATATGAAACACAAAAAATATTTTTTGAATCAAGGAAAGAATTATTCATGATATCTCTAGATTGTGATCGAAGATTTTACTTTACATCCGATGATCTGATAAAGAAAAGGCTCTGATACTAATTGTTGGACCTACTAATTATTTCAAATAAAATCCCATACATGCAATAGCCGCTTTATCTAGAAAAAAGGGAAGGAGGGTTTAGTCATACCTGATTCCATCTGAAAGGGATGTCAAAGGTTGCGCGATCTCGAGGGCGCCGGAGTTGAGGGAGGGAATTCTTCTCTCCAGCCATCAAGTTCTGTTATTGATCCTTAGAGGAGATGAGAGACCTCAAAGAGAGAGATAGTCATAATAAATGGTTGGTAGTGGAGAGAGAATCCTACCCATGATATATACAGCATCAAGGAGTTCTAGTTCAACTCATCATAGATCTAGACCCTTGATTGATAACACGAGTTCCACACGTATAGATGAGTCTCACATCTTAATTTAAATATACTCATGTATAAGTGTAAATGAAACGTGTCTAGACCCAAACTATTAGGCTTGATCAATTTTTTATTGGGTCCAACAACACAGGCTTAGAGATAGGTGTATAAATCCAATTACACTTGTGTAGGCTCAAATTAATTTAGACTCTATCTAAATAAGTTTAACAAATAAAACGTGCTCATTTTTCATTTTGAGATGTTTAATCTTAAGTGATTTATATTGCTCTTGCAATTCCTCAAATGCTAATCCACGATCATCAAAAGTTAAATCTTCATCTAAAGCAGAGTCAGATTATAGCTTATGTGTGCCATCCCCTTGTGCCATAAAGCACACATTGGTGGTTATCAACTTCTTCTTTAGATTCACTCTCTGAATCATTCCACGTAGTTTTCATTACACTCTTCTTGTACGGCTTCTTTGATGTGGAGGCCTTTGTTTTCATTTTTGAATAATCTGTAATAAGATGTCCAAGCTTCTTGCATGGTAGCACGGACCGATCTCCTCCTTATCTTTCCTCTTGCATTGCCACCTAGTCTTCTTGTTGTCATTACATCCTCTCTTGTAGAGCATGCACCTTACTTTTCGAGCAAGCATGAAAAGATCTTCATTTCATCTTGCTCTTGGTCTTCATCGTCCTCGAAATCACTGGGAAAGCCCTTGAATGCAACACTCTTCTTATTTTATGGATCTCAATCCTCCTACTTTGAGTTTCATTTCATGCGTCTTCAAGTTTTCCATGAATGTCATGAAATTTATCACCATGAAATCATTCAGCTCTTTCAAGGTGGTTTCCTTGACTTCCCATGATTTGAAAAGTGATTGGATGATCATTCATATTTTATAACATTGGAGATTAGTTCACCTAAAGAAATGAAACCCTTAGTAATTTTACTAAAACGAGTAGGAATGTCATTTACAGATTCATTCTCATGCATTTTGAAACACTCATATTGTGATGTGAGTCAGTCAATATTCGCTCTCTTAGCTTGAGAGGTTCCCTCGTGTGTGATAATCAAAGTGTCTCAAATCTTAAATGCAGACTCACAGTTTATAGAAAGATCATCATCATTAAAAACTTGCATTAAGGCATAAGTTGCCTTAGCATTGGATTCGTATGCCTTTGAGATATTTTCAGGCCAGGGGTCGGTCACATTGTTAGTCTTTAAACTCTTTTTTTATGAATAGAGAAACATCCCTACCGAGGGATTTATGAAAAACTTTCATCTTATCCTTTCATATGGGGAAGTTAATACCACCAAGCCTAGGTGGGGACTTAATGTTGAAGTTATCTCTATAAAGGCAATGTGTATGTAACTAACATTAGATGCAAGAAGTATGTGATTAGCTAATAGGATCAACTCTTAGGTGGTTAAACCCTATACAAGAGTATGAGGCTCTGATACCAATTGAAAATCACCTAGAGGGGGTGAATAGGTGATGCTAATCAATAATGCAGAATATAAGCAAATTTAAAATGATTATTTATTGCAATTAACAATAAATAAGAATAATCAGAATTAATGAGCAAGAAAAGATTTAAAGCAAGCAAACTCCGCAAACACCGAGAAATATTATTGAGGTTCGATCTGTATATTTACTCCCCGTCTCTAACTCATGTGCTATCACTAGCTTGCGAGATCAGACTCACGCTTACAACACAGATCCCTCGAGATCTACTCGGAGCCGCAACTTCTACAGTAACCTCTCACTAGAAGTTCACTACAACAAAAGCAAAAAGATTTGTGATAACACTTGATCACTCGAAATTCTCACAAACAACAATCCTATAGCTAAAATTAAGAATTGAGAGTTCAATCTTGTGTGTGAGGAAACTAGAGAAATTTGAAAAGAAGGCTAAAGAAATTTTGTGGAATTTTCTCTCAGAGATTTAACGAAGTAAAAGCTTAGAAAACTTGTTGTAAAACTTATATAAAACCATATGCTAAATCTTGATTTTATACCAATTAAAAATTAAAAACATTTGTTAAAACTCAACACAGAAATCTGCCAAAAGCTGTCGAAAATGGATCTTTCATTGTCAACAAGTAACGATAACAAACGACTATATTTTTCAAAATCTGAAGGTCATTTTCGAGAGTTATATAAGGCTTGTCAAAAGTCATTTCTAAAAGTACCCAAGAACTATTGAAAATGAGTTAGTTCTGCAATCCAACTTAACTCTCTGGAAAAAGTTGTCGAGAATGGTTTATGAGTTGTTGAAAGTAGTTTTTCGATGATTTTAAAAAAACTAATGAAAAATTGTCAAAAATTAGTCAGTTCTACAATCAACCCAACTCTCTATAAAACGCTGTCAAAAATGTGCATATTAGCTATTGAAAATGGTTCAGCTCAAAATCAATTATGTGTACACTGAGTATTCATTTTGGAAAGTCCTATATAAGCTGTAGAAAATGATACAATTTTTCTGATTCTTTTCAAAACATTATTTAATCCAATTTTAACTTATAAATTACACAAAAATATGTTTCTTTAAGATCTTTTAAGCACTAATTTGTATGGAATAAATCCAAAACACAGTTCAAACAAATAAACTTATTTTTGATGTTTAATCTCCATTAAAATCAACTTTTGCTAAAAATAACCTCTTGAAAAACAATACCTCAAATTCATTTTATAATTAGTATGTGTGTGTATGTGTGTATTTCTAACACTCCATCAAAATAAAAAATCAAATATTTACGTGTTCACATATAAGCTTGAACTACCAAATTCTATAATCTAAAGCTTTATCAAAAATTCTAACTTACAAACATAAAATAGATTCAAGTAATATAAAGTCTTCTTGTTGTGCTCTCGACTTGAATTTGACTTCTTGAGATTCAATCATCAACTTAAGATATTCCAAGATGCATTTGTTAAAACTGAGCTCTAAGATATGATCTTTAATTACATATAGACTTTGTAAACACTTCAAGAACCATAGATTTGTTAATTATATGTGTTATGAATCATCAAAACACGAGTGATTGTACCCTTAGACCAACAGAAAGAGCTTGGCACTCGACTGTTAAGAGTTGCATGTGCAGCACCATCAATTGGTAAATAAATTTGATTGATCCCCACAAAAATACTACTTCATACTCAACCGTTCGAATAGGGTTGATAATGGTTCCAGGCTGGCACAAAATGCAATGGGATGGCACAAAAAAATTAGTACATAGATAATGAAAACAGTACTCTAAGTCCTGCATGGACCTGAAATTAACGATCCAATTTATTTCCATGGCTAGCTTGGGCTCACCTCGGCTCAACACAGAACAGAGCTTAATTAAGGTACGAATAGAGTTCAAGTTAGGCCTCCAAATAGAGACACAATTACATATACTTTCTAATGAATAATCATCTAAATTAGATTTCAGTCTTCCATTTGAGTCATTTTTTTTTCTCATCCTCACTTCAATTCTTAAACCCAAACGATAGATAAGAAACTCTAACAACCTCTCCCTCTCTTCAAACGAACTAAGTACAAAGCAGACACATAACACAAAGACCAAATTAGACACGAATGTGCTAACACGAACGGATCGGTCCAGTACGACATGTGGGTTGACCCAGAATCTAGTGAATCAATACTTGGGCATATAGGTCTACCGCCCATATAGTACTCTGCATTATGCCTGAGTATACTTGTTTTTACATCGGTCATGTCTAGACTTGACTTGACTAGGCATGACGTGACACGATCCATTACCAACCCTAGCTTTGAAGCTCATGACATGTATTCCTAAGCAAATGAAGTTATTGGCGGATACACAAGCGGTCTCAAACACTAAATCTATAGTTTAGTTAGTAGACTTTCTTCCTCCTTGCCTCAATCTCGTGAGACTCGGCCACTTCCTCATTGTTGGTTAAGGAAGGAATTGAGGAAGTGGTAATAATTCCTTTTGGAACTTGAGAATTGGTTAATAAGTTTTCCGGTGTTTGGATGTTGTTGGGAAGTGTGGTTTGGAAAATGTTTTGTCTTTTCTAGTGTTTGGATGGTAATGTGAAAGTAGAAGTGGAAAAGTTGACCACAAAGTTGACAGTAAAATAATATTAAAATAAAAATTAATTAAGAAAAATAAAAAATAGAGTGTAATTAGAATCCAAGTGAGATTTACATGATCAAAAAATTAACTGTTTTGTGCTACAACTTATTACAAATGAGATTTACAGGAACACAAAATTAACTGTAGCACTCTGGAAGTGAGGAAATGACTGTGTAAAAGAGAAAAGAGAAAAGGAAAAGAGTTTTGTTATTTTCTTTTTCCGGTGTTTGGATAGATAGGGAAGTGAGCAATTATACTTCCATATTTCCTTACTTCCGCCCACTTCCTTTCAACCAAACAGCCCCTAGTTGCATGAAAACCGTTCCAGACCGGATAAATTCCGAGTTCTTGCACTGTCTAAAAAGGAGGTCGACTTTATATAATTATACTCTTGACACAGGCCCAACTCGATCTTACACTGCCCATTAGGCCCAATAAAAACGAATGGGCTTTCTTGTAAGAAGGCCTGTGTTCAAAGTCTAGTTGGCAAAGGTAGAAAATAAAGAATAAATCACCCTTGATCTTTAGACCCATAGCGAATGAAAATGGCATAACATCTCAATTGCATCAATCTCATGGATAGAAGGAGCCGAACAAGGTAAGTACTGTTTGTATACTAATACTAAATTATTTGGAAACACTTGAAAGTTGGAAGTTTTGTTTTCAGTCAACGTAGAAACTAAGATTTTCCCTTTTTCTGTTTTTTTTTTTCCTTTCCTTTATTTATTTTGAATCGAATTCCCAATCTAGAGTATGCTCCTACTCACTCATCAAAGAAACGAATCAATACTTTAGTTATATTTATTCTTTTTTGGAGAATCCCTTGGAAGAACGGGAACAAAAGACATGGAGTGTCAAAAAAAGAGAACAAGAATATTATTGAAAAGATCCGTATTGATTATTGTTTTCCCCAATCGATATCTGCAATTTATACATGAGGTACCTGTACCTCAACAGCCACCTGAGAGAACTCTCTTAACTAACATTGCGATCTGGTCGCAGTCATAAAAAATTTTAGATATTCTCAGTCTAATTAACACTGCGACCATGATAGACCATGGTAGCAGTCCTCACAAAAACACTGCGACCTTGGTGACAGTCTTTCGCGACCATGGTAGCAGTCCTCACAAAAAACTGCAACCATAATAGCGCTGCGATCAGGATCTGTAGTTGAGATTCAGCCACGTCAACGCCAGCTGAGAGTCTCTCAGCTAGCGACTGAGGTACATTTTTCTCTTTATACATATAGAATTCTTATCATAAACTAAATTTGGAATAATTTTTGCCAGTATTGACCTTCCCAACCATGATTTTTATTTCCTTGCGTGGCAAAGAGAATGCTTGAGCTGAAATTCACAAGAGGAACATTCTTTCGCAAATAGTACTGCAAAATATACATACAAACAATCGAATGAACAATATATCGATTTTCACGTTATCAGGGTGGCTTTTACAAAGGAAAAGCATTCAACTTCTCTCGCATAGGATGGTAATTCCCTGATAAGCAAATGGTAGACATTCAAGCGATTACATTCTCTACTAGTAGAATGTTTTTACACACAATCAAATTGGGGGGGTTAAAAAAAAATCTGCACTAAGAGAAAAAAATGTTTACAGATAACCATGACACTATGTTTACAAGTTGGGCAAAACCTGAAGGGTCAAAGCAAACAACTCAAAAAAAATTACAATATTACCAGTGAGTAGGTTAGCCTGATGCAAAGAACTCTACAAATATCAGAAGAACTGAACAGATTAGATATTAGAAAATTAAAACAAACCAATTATTAATTTATGCAACTGCCTGCAAATAAATGGGAGGTGCATTTTTGTGTGAGAGTTTAGAGCATTAGATAACAGTCTCAGAGTCCTCAACTGCTTGATGTTACAAGTGGTTTCACCTTTCGCCTGTGGCCCATGCTGTTCACAAGATCCTTGCGGGTGCACACTGGAAACATATTGATTCCTGGCATCTTTAGCCGTCTGAGAACATAAGGGAAGCTGAGCTGATCTCGCGAAGTGAATCGAACCACTTCATTGAACCAGAGGCACATAAAGAGGTTCGTCAATGCTGTGTGTTCCCTCACAATGATTGATGCTTCGGACAGAGCTGCATGGACAAGAAATTTATGCTAGAGGATCAGTTTTGTTTCCTGAGGCCAACTTATATAGAAATAACAAGGGATTCTCAATCAAATCATAGTTTGAGGATTCAACATCAGCCAATGTTGACAAGAGAATTTAATGCATATCATTAGTAGTATTATGATCCATTTGCAGAATTACAGGTTGGATGGCACACCATTCAGGACTTAAAACCAATATCACCGTGGCAGTGATATAGCATCATACACAAGGCATTAGAATACCTGCATTATTTCAGTGGAAATTACTTTCTTGAAAAGACTGTCTGGATGCTCCATTAGTGGAAAAAACATAAAAAGTAGTTCTGAAGAATTAAAAGCCTTTTGGTTTAGCTTATTTATTGGTGCCTCCATTATGTTGATATGTCTTGACTTTTCTCACATTTCAAAAAGGTAAAAAGAGTTTAACAATTAATTTTCAGCCTACACAGCTGACATTTAACATGTACCGGCCACAATGCACCCAAAAAAAAAAAAAAATCAATTAAACATGTTACAGCTGAAAACTCGAAATAAGATAAAACTTTGAATCAAACTGCAGCGAAAAATATTGCATTGGCATAAAAAAGTACATCAGAGTAAATCAAAAGATAACAAGAACATCCAGACATGATATCGCAGCCATTTAAGGTTTCCAATTAAGCCTAGTGTTAGGAGCTTACCTTTCTTTCCATTGAATCTTCTATCATCAGGCATACCATCTTGGCGATACTGATTTAACTGCACTGCTACTTCCTCAGGAGTTGCTTTGTTTTTTTTAACAACAGCGTTTGCCTCATCATACAGGCTACTACGAGCTCCATGTTCAGAAATGGCTAGGACGGAGTTTGTGCGCCAAAGAAGTGCTTCCAGCACGCCAAGTGGATCTCTACGAAATTGGGACTTTGAATCCACCCAAATTGAATACCTTGCTTGAGGAAAGAGTCGATGACTCAACATCTGAAGTGATTTTAAACAAAATCATGCAAATTGACCATATGATAAGAAACCACAAGAGGTATAAAAAAAATTCAACAACTAATCATATAAAGCTATTGGAGGTTTGATCAAATTAGCTTTAAGAAATGGCTAGATGGATGTATGTGAAAGGAGATATCAAAGTTTGCAATATCCTAGTTCACTAGAGCATAAATATGATACAGAAAGAGGTTCCCACAACTCATCGTTACCGGAAAATACACAACTGGTTATTTTACTTTATTACCAAATCAGAATCAACACAATGGACAGTGCAGTGCATATCTGATGCAGTGCAAAATGAGCAGCAGTTATTTCTGTTGGCCCAAGGTTACAATCACCGGTTTCTTCTTTTGATGATAACAAAGCATATGTGGTTTATTTAGTATTAATCAAGTTCAAGTGTTTAAATGTGTTTCAGGGTTCAAGAAGATTCAATGAGTTTTCTTCCTCTAAAGGAAGGTGTTGAAGACTCAAGGGTATTCAAGATAAGTTTGGAGCTCAAACGCGCTTTACGTCGCTATTGAAGAAGCCCGTTTAAAGTCACCTGTAGTCACTAAGAACCTTGTAAGAAAATAGTATGTTAAAGAGTATATAGATTTGATGCTCAAGAACTTACGCACACAAAAATACACATTTTCGAAAATACAAGTTTTATTGTATTAGTGTTTTGCATGTTAGGTACTTGATACATGTTTTCAATTTTTTCAAAATTCTATATCCTATTTAGAACATGTATTTCATTGCCTATACATTACTTTCTCACTTTAAAAGCAATACAAAATATTTTCAAAATAGTTTGGTATTCAAATATACTCAGAAAATCTTATTTTGGCCCAGGTCGGTCGACCGAACGGTTGATCGTAGCCTATTATAGGCCAGGACGGTCCTCTGACAAAGGGTTGTGCATGTTATGCACGTTAGTTGATGGACCGACCGGTCGACTGCTAGCCCCAGCGGTCGATCAATAAATCGAACGACTGGCACACCCAATGTTTCTGTTGGGTGCCGGTCGATCGAGTGGTCGACCGACCCCTCTGAGAAAATTTTTTGGACAGAAGTCCAGTCGACCGTGCGGTCGACCGAGCCCAACGGCTAGTTCAAAAATGAATCACCGGTCGACCGGCCGGTCGACTGAAGTTCTGACAAAAAGCCATAATGGCTAGTTTTCAGAATCTCTCTTTTTCTGATTTTTTTCAAAAGGCATTTTTGCTTTTCTTGGCCAAATCTCTTCCTTTATGACCTGGTGAGCTAAACTAATACTGCTTATGAGTTGCCTATATATATGGATCATGAGAATATGATTGACACAACAATAGAAAACATGCATACAACAAGTTTCAACAAGTTTTCAAATTTCTAGTTTTCAAGTGCTTTCATTTTTATAGCTATTTCAATTGGTTTTGTAGCTCTTAAATTCTTTAACTGAATTTTTACTCTCACAAACTCCTTGAGCTTCAATTTATATCTACTCTATAAGAATGTGTAAAGAAGAGAGTTTGTGATCAAATGGCCACCAAGAGCTTTGTAAAACCTCATTGGCTTTGTGCTACCTCTTGTGTAGAGGATTGAGTATTGAAGTTGTGTAGACCATTGTAATTCCTTATTGTAAGGTCCTTTTGTGAAAGATCCTCTTGTGAATAGTGAAATCCTTCATGGTGGTGAAGACAGGGGACGTAGAGCGGCAAATATCGAAACAATTCTTTGTGTTTGCGATTGCTTGTCTCTTGATCTCTCTCTTTAGTTTGATCATACTTATGTTATTGCTTCTCTTGCACATTCTACTTATTGTTTGCATTACGTTCATCATTACATTATCTTAATCATTCTCATTTATCGGTCTTTACTCACCTCAACAAGAAGGCAATTGAGCACCTCAACTTATAATCTAGAGAAATTTTACAGGAGAAGTTCTAAAGCCCTTCATAGGAAATTCGGCTTCAATTCTTACTTTGAGTAACTGGTTTACATCATTTTTCATAGATAGTTATTATTCCGCATTTGATTAGCATTACACCTATTCAACCCCCCCCCCCCCCCCCCCCCCCCTCCCCCTCCTCCTCCTCTCCCCCTCACCCCTCTAGGTGTATTTTCAATTTGAAAGGGAAGACATGTTTGAAGTAAGAAAAAGTAAATCTGGCACAACAATAGAAATCACTAACAATAGCTACTACAACATATCCGTAATAAACAGTCCACACCATATTATGACTGCGGCTAAAATGGAAAAGTGTAAGTATTCACAATGGTTTGTACTCCTGCAAAATTTTAGTCACAATGGAATGAAAAGAAGGAAAAAAAACATCCACTACAGCATCTCAAAGATGTAACCAATGGACCATCAAGAGTAGTATTGCAAAGTTCACAACATTTTGTACCTTGGGGATTTTCCCATTTAAACGCTGATCTGAGAAAGGGAGATCCTTAACAACAATAATACGCCATCTACCAATCATATGTTCCTCATTAATTTTATTCCTTCTGCTTCCTGTGCAGATCGAGTAATTTCATCCCAAAATGCCACATAGCAAACCTGCAGCATGACAAAAGCTACAGATGTAAGAAGGAAAATAATAATTCAAGATAAACAACATAACCACTGATTACTATGAGATAACCTTTTCTACTGATGCTTCCGTCATCCCAATTGGCTGGTATAGATCATCCCCACCACCAAATGCACATGTAGATACAACAGCCTTGCAAGTTTGCATGTAACTTTTGTCATCATCAGAAATTTTAAACCCTCCGTTATCACTGTAGAATCCACAATGCACCACAGCAGTTTCATTCGCCTGGAAATAATCATATATGTGCATGACCAATATGCTAAAATACGATAAAAACACAACCACCAAGACAGAAAAACTCCATCACAAGACAATATTAGCCACATGAAAATGCATTTTCAGCAAAAGAAAATGTAGAACTGCAATAAAATGGGGCACTCAACAAGTTTTAGTGGACAATAAGTTGAAATTAATATAACGGTAAGCTGGAGAGTATAACCTTGAAACTCTCCTCTCTTTCTTGAGCTGTTTGAAATCCAGTGAATAGATTAAATCTTATAGATTCTGCATTCTTCGTTAACAATGAAATGTTGTCTCTCATATGGTACTTATCAGAATCTGACTTGTACACCACCCTCTTGATGGGAGAGTTGGGTTCTGCCCTCTCAAGGAACTCCAGATTCTGTATTTTGTCAGGGCTAACTAACTTCAAACAAGCTGCCAAATTCAGATAAAAACTAAATCAGACACAATAGTTTAAAGTTAAATGAAATAACAAACTTACTTGAAAGAGAAGCAGTGACGGAGAAAGTGAAGCTCACTACAAAGGTATCTACATAACTGGCAGCAAAAAGGATGCAAGAGTTGGAAAGTCAACAACATGGAGAAATTATTTCAAAAACTTAGGCAACCGAACCGTGCAAGTTTAGCATCACTGTGGGTGTATACCTGCCTTTTGAGTTCGGAATCAGTCATCTAACTTTCAATATATCCAAAAGGCTTATATCAGGCCTATAGCTCTAACAAAGATAGCTCACTCTATCTACTTCATGGAACTGAAAACAGGTCAAAGTGAAAATAGGGGTAGAAGTGCCTGGCAAGCACTAGTCAGCAGGCTATGTTGGCACACCGACGCACAATAGATTTTAGAAATTAAATAGAAAATATAAGTATTGTGCTTGATACAATTCTCTGATGCGAGTGCCTGACTCGTGTGTCCGACCACACGACACAGCTCGACATTTGAAGTCTTCGTGATTCCTGAGTTGCATGCAACAGGCAACACTCGTCCTCAGGCACTAAAGATCAAAAAAACTAATTAATGACAATCATCAGCATAGAAATTTAAAGTAGAACCATAAGAATTCCCTATTGTCTCACTGCTCCAGCATTCTGAGGATCTTTCAAAGACAAATGGACCACCCTTCCCCCCAAACTCCTTTTAAGACAGTCCCTTCTGTCCACACAACCAGCGACAGCACGCCCATGTCTATAGCACTTCACGCCAGTATCAGTGTCCTAAAAGTCCTACGCGCTTATGCGGGCTGCATGAATCCCAAAAGCCTCTAAACCACTTTGCTATGAAGAAAAAAAGACATGTTAAGTATGCTTACTCTAATCTTTTTTTATGTAACTTATTAGTTGCTAGTTAAGGTGTACACTGTTTTTGAGAAAGCATTATGAATTATGATAATTACCAGGGCATGCTTTGTTAATTACTTTAATTTATTGATCTTATCCTCGTTGATGTTATTCTTGTCAGCTCTTATCATTAATGACTTACCCTTGCGTCAAGTTGATGTGATCGCTATAAAGTGCCAAACTCATAGATATACATTATGAGTTAAGAATTTCACTGACTTGTTATTGAGAGATAATTTAGCAAACAGAATGCAAGATCCCTAAAAGAACCTTAATCGCCCATTTTGAGAATTCAAACAATTAAGCAGCAGCAGTAATTGGTCACCTATATTGCATATATAATGTCACACTCCCGTATTAATTGTCTAATAAATCATGTATTTAGTCTTATTTTTATTTAATAAAATGCAGGCCTATTACTAATAGAGATGGGAAAAAAATAAGCCCAAAAGCCCACTTTAATTCTGATTTAATTAAATTTAAATCTTAATTAAAGATGGAGACAAATATTCAAGAGGATAGAGGCGATTCCAGCTGAAGATTAATGCATATCAGGGAGGATCACATCAAATAAAATCAGTTAATTAGGATTTATATGAATCCAAATCGGTTAGCTTGAGGATCACCGAAAATCAGATTAAAATCCAAGATCAAATAGAAAATCCAGTTGGACAAAAGGGATGAAATCAAACGAGAATCAGTCGCTCCCTGGATGTGGCGATTTGGCCACATCCAAGCCGCAGAAACGCGGCTTAATATACGGAGAGTGTTTTTCTCCCCTATCTTCTCACACTCCCCTTTTCATTTTTGCCTATAAATGCTGGGATTTCTCAGTGTACAGAGAGCGATTAGGTAGAGAAGGATTCTTTTTTTCATTCTAGGTTAGTGTTGGTTTTTTATTTTTCTGTTCATGTAACTTTTATTTCTTCGTAAGCATAGTTAAACTGAGATTCATATAAGTAAGAGAAAGATTTATATTGAGAGTGACACTGATGTAACCTCCTCCTTTCTTCCATTATTTCTGCAAGCAATAAAAAGATAACTTGTTTATATTTTTCTTATTTTTATATTCTTCTTCTCTTTTCTACTTTTCCTCTTTTAGTTTTTGATGAGTATCCAAGCGATCTTGTACCATCGGTATAGCCTTGTTGTGTGTTTGTCACCGATATTTCATGATGATGATCTCCTCCTCAAGATTCTATATCATTTCATTCTTGATCGTCTTGATGATGTAATGCGAATAGGGACTGAGCTTGATTTTATGGATTATGCGTTGATCGCCTCCAAAGTAAGGTAAACGTGCCAACAATCCAAGGTAAGTCATCAACCGGATGAGGTAGGTAAGTTCTTTTAGTTTTTTCTTTCTTTTAATCCTTTGGTTTAGGTCACTACCATCTCCTAACTCTTTTATTTATTCTTTTTAATTTCTTTGTATAAAACTATTTCCTATTTTCTCCACCTTCTTAATCTACCACTTAACAATTTAACATAACTTATTTTTCCTTTTCTTTTAAAGAATGAGAGAAGAACTTTAACCTTTTTTAGTGAACTAAAGAGAACTTGCAAAAAGCTTTCATCGCTAGTCCCTCTTTGTGGATCACGACCCGCATAGCCACTCGCTATAGCGGTAGCATTGAGTACTTGCACTATCCATTATAAAGTTCTATATTTTCTATGTGCAGGTTCCAACTCAATCAGATTTTAGTGTCGTTGCCGGGGAGGGACGGTAAGTAACTCTTTTTTGTTTACTTTATTTATTAACTTTCTTCTCTGTTCTGGGTGTACAGATTTAACAAGAAAATTTTTGTTACGGTGAACATATAAGTGGCCTTGGACTTTACTCAAGAAAGCATAGCCCAGAAACTCTAAAATTTGCTACATTCCCGTGGCAATCTAGTAAACTACTAACCTGTATTTTTTGCAGGTTGGCTGAATTGCAAAGTGTAAATATCTGTAACTATTTATATTCTTGTTTAACTCACTGCACATTCATTTCTAATTCAATAGTAAAAAAGTTGATTGTAAATGCTAAAAATGGTTTAGACTTTGCATTTAGGCAAAGTATCTATTTCGTTACATTTTTCTATTTACTGTTGAAGATTGGTGGAGTTAAGATATGTGTGCATAGCATTTAGTATAAGGTTCATTCTTGTATGCAATATTGCTTGAGTGTTAAACTTTTTTATATACTTATACACTGCACAAAACTAAACTAAAAGTTTGTTCTATAAATAAGATAAGGTGGGGAAGTCATTACCCTCCCTTAAACTACAAACAATCTCCTCACTCACTAACCTAAGCCTAAATAAAACTGAGTAGACGTTGGCCCTAGGGACATCTCGGACTCAAATAGGAAACTGACCTAAAGGGAAAGTTGATTAGAATTTGACTCTTACCAAATCGGTGTCAAAAGTTGGGGATTGATAAAGCGAAATCTCAAAGAACATTGATTTGGCATAATTAGGCCCGCTGCTTAGGCACGGATACCTCCCACTGATCTTTCCCCTACCTGGCCAATTAACTTGTAATCAGATTCTGCAATATACCCCCGTGGATAGTCTAACCAGTTAGGAGTCGTCTAAGCCTAAGATCTGCCCTAACTTAGGTTAGTTTTTTCTCTTTCTATTTGTTTATTTGTTTGTTTTTCTTTGTTTGTTTTTGACAATTCTTGTGTGATATGGCTTATAACAATAATTTTTTCAATTTTAATGGTAATCCATATTGCACCCTGACCTCCTTTGACTAGGATATTACCAACCCGGCATATCATAAGTTTAACCAACCAAGTATGTCGAATTAGTCTTATCCAAATCAATACATGCCCCAGTCCTAATACTATGAATAAAACTAGAATAATCATCACTACTCTTTACAGAGTTAATGGGGATACAACTCTCCCGAGCCATATTTTCAACCACCATTCCAACATTCAGCTTATAATTTTCCTAGTCGTGATAGAAGAAAAATGTAAGGCTATGAAAAGTATAGAAGCCATGATTGAGTCCCACGAACAAAAGCTGAAAATGATGAACTCACAATTCCCACAAGACTCCCAAATCTAAGATCCTTACTCTATGTTCCAAGTCCCACAACAAGAAGAACCTATGGACTCAAATAAGAATATGGAAAGCCTGATTCAGTCCAAAAATAATTTTTCCAATCTATCAATAGGCTAGAAGTACAAATGAGTCGTTATATCAACATAGTAAAAGATAGGATGAGGAAACTCTATCTAACACATATTCGACCATTTCAGATTGCCCTAGCCATATTGATAGGAATGAAGAATCTTGGTATCTTTGAGACTTTGATCAAGACTCAATTTCATCACACAAATTTGAACTTCACCAATTCCAAACGTTAGACAAATTGGCAAGTTTTCCTTTCAATGAGATTGAACTTGAATGTAAATGTGACCCTGATTCCTAACCTTGTGATTCAATTTCCATTTTCGACTATGTTGACTCTGGTATCATTACCCAATTTGGACCAATTTCTGGAACCAACATTTATTCCCGTTTTTATAGATTTAGAAATTGAATCTCCAAATTTAGATAGTCACATTCCATTGATGGGAGAAGAATGTGAATTTCAATTCTTTGATTTGGACTCAACTCTTGAACCAAAACAGACTCTCGAATCCAAAGCTAATTTTCCTGAGTTAGTAATGGTTCCCAAACCTATCACACTTAAATTCAAGTCAATTATTCCACCAAGTCACATTCTTTTATTGGATATAAGTACTGACCATAATGACTCAGTGATGATTTTTCAAGAATGATCATGTAAAGGGAATAAATTTCATGACAGGATCTTTCATGATCTTATTCATATTGGGAATAGTAATTATGTACATAGAAAAGCGGTCAATAAAGGTGGGTTCCGTGAACCACCACAATCTTGATTGGGTAGCAACGCTTGACCCAATCTGACCACCACCGGAACCATCACCTTAAGGTAAAATTTTCCTTCCCTTTCTTCTTTTTCATGCACTATGCATTCATTCATACATTAAAAAATAATACATGAGATAGATGTGGGGGAGGATTCTAACATAACATAGGTTTTCTTTTTTATTTAAAATAAAAAATTAACATTTTCCTTTCTTAAAAAACCTTTTTGAAAAGAAAGCAATATTTGACATTTTTTTGTAAGAAATTAAGTCAATTTTAAGAAATAAAAGAATCATGATTAGGATCTCTTATATTTGGTTGAAATAAGATTATTTATTTGATTTCTAGAGTTAGGAAGAAAATTTGAAAACGTAATTTAGTTTTGATTTTTACCTTGATAAAATATGCATGCTTTATACACTTACACACTTTAGGTTCAAAAACAAAGATTCTTATGCCTTATATAAAATATAAAAAGAAAAAATGTATATTTATATCAAAAATCCTCTGATTAAGCTGAGTATTTGTGCCCCATAAAGCATAGGTATTCACGCCTAAAAGTGGTTCATATAATAAAATTTTAGTTTTGTGACCTTATTTGTTCGAGTCCTTAAGTCCTGGGGGTGTTTTCTCACCCTAAGACCGTCCGGTTTACGGGCTCATTACATGGGCAGATTAGAAAGTCTAATAGAACTAAGAAATAATACAACGAAAAATATAAATAAATAAATAAAATAAGGCATAAGAGTTAGAGTGAAAGAACCCTTAGTCAAAATTTCACGATCACAAAGGTGTATATGACTTAGGATAAAGTAATAAACTAGATGAGAAATATAGTTTGACTCCTTACCTTGATTGATAACAATTTTTTGAATAGAGACTAAGTTTAGGAATGAAAATTTCGATTTTCTTATAATTTATAGATTACTTGAACTCTTACAATAATACTTCAAATATTTTCTCTCCTTTTTAAAATGCTTTTTAAAATATACTAACACTTTGTTTCTCTTTCTTTATGAATTTTGTAGGTGTAATTTACTGAAAACCCTCACGAGACAAAACTCGTCCTCTAGGAGAAACCTAAAGGTTTAATGTCTTGTTGCGCATGCTCAGTGCAATCGAGTGATTAATTTTTTAAGATTAGTTTTGATGCTTTACTCGAGGGCTAGCAAAAGATAAGTGTGGGGTGTGAATGGTCACTTATATTGCATATATAATGTCACATTCCCATATTTATTATCTAATAAATCATGTATTTAGTTTTATTTTTGTTTAATAAAATGCAGGCCCATTACTAATATAGATGGAAAAGAAATGAGCCCAAAACCCCACTTTAATTCTGATTTAATTAAATTTAAATCTTAATTAAAGATGGAGACAAATATTCAGGAGGATAGAGGCGATTCCAGCTGAAAATCAAAGCATAAAACCAGTTAATTCGGATTTATATGAATCCAAATCAGTTAGCTTGAGTATCACCGAAGATCAGATCAAAGTCAAAGATCAAATAGGAAATCCAGTTGGACAAAAAGGGATGAAATCAAACGAGAATCAGTCGCTCCCTGGATGTGGCGATTTGGCCAAATCCAAGCCGTGTTTCTGTGGCAATTTGGTTAAGATACAGGGAGCGTTTTGCCCCCTATCTTCTCACACTCTCCCATTTTAGTTTTTGACTATAAATACTGAAATTTCTTAGTATACAGAGAGCGATTAGACAAAGAAGGATTCTTAAGCTAGTTTTCATTCTAGGTTAGTGTAGGTTTTTATTTTTTTTTCATGTAATTTTTATTTCTTTGTAAGCATAGTTAGACTGAGATTCATGTAAGATAGAGAGATTTATGTTGAGAGTGACACCGATGTAACCTCTTCCTTTCTTCCATCGTTTCTGCAAATAATAAAATGGTAACTTGTTTATGTTTTTCTTGTTTTTATATTCTTCTTCTCTTTTCTATTTTTCCTCTTTTGGTTTTTGATGAGTATTCAAGCGATCTAGTAGCATCGATATAGCCTTATTGTGTGTTTGCCACTGATATTTTATGATGATCTCCTCCTCAAGATTCTGTATCATTTAATTCCTGATCGTCTTGATGATGTAATGTGAATGGGGACTGAGCTCGATCTTATAGATTATGCGTTGATCGCCTCCAAAGTAAGGTAAACGTGCCAACAATTCAAGGAAGTCATCAACCGGAAGAGGTAGATAAGTTCTTTTAGTATTTTTCTTTCTTTTGAATCTTTAGTTTAGATCAGTACCATCTTCCAACTCTTTTATTCACTCTTTTTAATTTCTTTGTATCAAATCATTTCCTATTTTCTCCACCTTCTCAGTCTATCACTTTCTTAACAATTTAACGTAACTTATTTTTCTTTTTCTTTTAAAGAACGAGAGAAGAACTTTAACCATTTTTAGTGAACTAAAGAGAACTTACAAAAAGCTTCTATTGCTAGTTCCTCCTTGTGGATCACGACCGGCATAGCCACTCGCTATAGCGGTAGCATTGAGTACTTAAACTACCTATCATAAAGTTCTGAAATTCTGTATTTTCTGTGTGCAGGTTCCAACTCAATCAAGCAGGCTGTAGTAGCAGCTTCATTTTTCAAGCACTTAAAAACCCCGCTTTTGAAAAAGCAACCATTATTTCTGGATATGCATATACATCAATAATAAAGCATGTTCGTCCCAATACTCGGCATGTGTGGTGCTGCTCAAGAGCAGCTACCCTATACACTCTTTAGAGGTTTGGGCACCAGTAACCGTTGATTGGTACAGATCACCATACCCGCTAGGAACAATGTCTAGCTTAGGTTGGCAGATGGTTGCCAATCCATTAGTAACAATGGAATATGGAATATTAACTAAAGCGACAATGTTCGCTTTGATGAAAATGAACTTAACCTCGTTATGAAGCACTTTACCTGTTAAATTCTCTAGGTTTCCATGGTCACAGTCTTATTTAGATCATGAAGATGGACACTAATAATTGTGAATGTCATTTCTAGTATGATTCTATATCTAAGCTTTTGTATTGAGAAATTATTTAAAATATAAAACAGATAAACCCAACTCATCCAACCAAACCCACCATTCTACCAATGAATTATCTATTATAGTTTGCAAACCCAATTGGCTAATTTTCTCTGATAGACTTGCTCCTGTAGAATTTTCCGGATTTCGAAATGTCTCAAACCCTTGGGTAGTAAAAGAAAAGTGGAATGTTTTATTTATAGGATTGGATTTAATCGAATAAACCTCAAGAAAGTAGGTCTTTTAGTTACAGGCCTGGCAAAAGAAAATATGAATTCAATGCTTTCTTTCTTTCTTTTTTTCTTATTTCTTTTATTTATAAATCGTTAATGAACAGCTTAATTTTCTCTCTGTGTCTGATATTTCTCTAAAGCACAAATTCTATAACAAAAATCGAACCTATGGATCCATGCTACTCCAATTCTTCTATAATAATTTAATCCTTAGATTCAGAAGGAATACTAAACGCTCAACAGTCAGATCCCTCAACTCTGTTATAGATTATTTAGCTCCAAATGTATTGTAAATAACTTAGGTGCAAGTATTTGTCTCACCATCCCCCTTATAGCTCTTAGCTTGATATAACAATAATAATTTACATAATAAATTGATTTCAACAAAACCAAAGATATCTAAGTTTGAAAATCCACAATCTTTCCTCCTTTGGGTGGACTCCAACCTCATATAACAGAAACCACCAGAATCACCAACTTTTTTCCACTGTCATTGATACAACTTTCTATGGTCTACCCTATCTTTACATGGATTAATACCTTCTATCAGACTTGAAGTAGACAACTCAATGACCTAATATCAACCAAACATCATTTGTATACTTCTATCTCCTAGATAGAAGACAATTAAGCAACAGGAGCCAAATACTTGTCTACGTCAAGCAATTGGAGACAACTTAGCCAAGCAAAATATGATGGAGAACATGACAATGGTATCTCACTGAATTTGCCTTATGATTTTTTTTTTTTTGGGAGAATGCGACTATTTTATCGCTTATGTCCTCCAATTTCATTATTATGCATGAATTAATTTGATTCAATAACTTCTGCAGATATAGATTATTGTATTAAGTATGAACATGGGCTTGGCCGCTCGCCCATGCTAAGCAAAATTCTTAAAATAGAGCTTGTATAATCTTACTAAAGATTGATTTGGTCCAAGGCATACTAGCTGAGTTATTTAACATTGGTTCATATACCCGACAAGTACATGCATAAGTTTGGTCCTACACATCTCCTTCTAGCTGAGTCATTTTATATTGGGAGATACATGCAGACAGATATTGCTTAAAATATTAGTACTGGTAGGTACATGCATATGCATGTGATGAAGTATGATAGTTACATACATACTGAAGTGGGACGATGGGCTGATTTAGGGCTTGTGGTGGGATTTTGTGAAATAGGGAAAGAACAGTTAAATTAGGGTTTGGAATACGATCACAGGTCGCAACCCGGATCTCGGCTTCACCGCCTAGTTCGACTAATCTATGAGATTAATTCAAACAATACAATTTCCATTGGGAAATAAATTTTAAGCAAATAGTTAATAATTTTCAAAGTCTACTACATGATTATATATAGCTTACAAAACGTGCACCACAGGTATTGATAGAATCAAATCTAATCAAATCTAGATTTAAATAACTCAAAAATCTTAATAAAATTTATCTAAATCTAAATTAAATAAAAATCTAAATCATGCCAAATCAAATCTAATCTTCTTCAAATCTAAATCCAAATCTAAATTCTAAATTTATATAAATACTAGTAAATCTCAGTCATCTGATTCCCATCATTCTCCCTGCTTGAAAATATTCATCTATGATGAATACAGTGATAAGTAAGACGGTAAGATGGAGACGATAAAAAGTTTCTTTGAGAACATGAAGATGAAGAAAAGAACGGAGAAGATCGGAGGAGGACGAAGTAGTCTTCATCGGCATGACGATGTGAAGATCTGAGCGACGACGACGAGGACTTGTGGAGACTGGACGGCATCGGATGGAGGTAGCGACGGTGATGCGACGACAATGCAAAGGTGGAGGCAATGGAGGCATATGGCAGTGACGATAGCGTGGATCTAGAGCTTGCAAATGGAAGTCTGAGGAGAGATGATGAACAGTTTTTTTTCAGAAATTTTGGCTCTGATACCAAAATTGATATGGGACGGTGGGCTGATATAGGGCTTGTGGTGGGATTTTGTAGAATTGGGGAAGAACAGTGAAATTATGGTTTGGGATATGATCACAGGTCGCAACCCGGATCTCGGCTTCACCACCTGATTCAATTAATCTATTAGATTAATTTAAACAACACAATTTTCATTGGGAAATAAATTTTAAGCAAATCATCATTAATTTTCAAAGTCTACTATATGACTATATATAACCTACAAAACGTGCACCACACGTGCAATTAATGATAGGATCAAATCTAATCAAATCTAGATTTAAATAACTCTTAAATTTTAACAAAATTAATTAAATAAAAATCTAAATCATGCCAAATCAAATCAAATCTTTTTCAAATCTAAATCCAAATATAAATTTTAAATCTAAATAAATACTAGTAAATCTGAGCCATCCGATTCCCATCGTGCATGTATATGCACACACACTTGCAAAAGCATGTGTGAACGAGCACATAGCATATGATTGCATGATATGGATATGATCCAGGTCATTGAGTTAATCAATGTATTAGTGAGCCAATTGAAATATAACTACAGAAATCCTTTATTTAGTTAAGTGAAACTATGGTCCAAATATTAAATATAATTTATGGTTACTATAAAATGAATAAAATATGAATAATGTGCCTATAGATTTAATTGGACACAATTGTAAAACATATCATTTTGCGCCAAATTGATTGTGATGTTTATACATTAACATTTCAAAATCAAACTGTAAATGAATTTGACATTTATAGTATTTCAAAAATTCTAGTTACATTTCATTCTACTCTGTGCAATATGTGCAGGTTTAATTCAAGAGCACATCAATTCTCGCGTTTCAACACAAGACAAGGACCTAAACTCGGGACCTCTATAAGAAAATAACTAATGATTACCCGTCGAGTATACATAAGGTGATGGTGGCTCGACACTGAATCTGGATCTGAAGTTATTGATTTTGTAACTGAACTTATTGATCTTATTGAGTCTGTTTATGATGCTTATGTCCTGATGTTGATCTCTCTTTAATGATCTCCTGACTAACTTGTATTGATCTTGTTTGTAACAGGAGATGGACTCTATTTAGAGAATTGAGGGTTCTTATTGGAGGAGACGTAGTTGCTCTGCTCATGTGGAGAGCACATGTGAGGATAAGCAACACACAAGAGGGCCTCGCACAAAGAAACATCAGTAGCAAATGACTTCGAAGAGGGAAGCCGAGGGAAGAAACACCGGTGGTGGAGTCTGTAGGATCACCAAGAGGGGGGGTGAATAGGTGATGGCTAATCTAATGGTCACTCAATGCCAAATAATGCGGAAGTAAAAAACTATTATGACCTAAACAAACTGTTTAAACTAAACACCACGTACAACACATGAGTGTAACCGAATTCCCCGTGAAGGGCTCTGAACTAACTCCTCTAGATTCCCCTAGATAAGGGTTGAGGTGCCGCGTTGGCTCTCTTGGTTGAATACAAGTGTTAACAAACAAACCCAAGCATGTATCAATTAAGCACAATATGAATATCAAGCATGTAAGGATAAGCACAATAATAGCATGCAAGATATAAACAAGAGACAAAGAGAGAGAGTGAGCAATCGCAAACACAAGGGATTTGTTTCGAGGTTCGAGCACACTTGCTCTACATCCCCGCCTTCGACACACGAAGGATTTCCACTATAATCGATCCCACCGGATCACTCGATGCCGCAACACCTACAACTCTCGGACTCTTTAGCCCGTACACACCGCAAGCCCACCGGCTCCCCGAGGCCGCACCTCAAACAAGGAGTTCACACACGAACTCGAAACCACCGAGTCCCCACTAGGACCCGAAACAATGCGAACACACACGTCCGCCTCCTCAAAGAGCAAAGATGAACTTTGGTGATCACAACTCTTGATCACCTAAAATCCTCTCACAACACACACGTCCGCCTCCCACAACTCAAATTATTCATATAAATATTCATCAAATACCTCCAATAATATTGAGCATGTCATAACCACCTTCATAAAAGTTTCATTTGGCACCAAAAAGGAAATTTTGCCATCCTCTCTGGTATGTAGTTATGGTCATTCCTTTTGTGTTAGAATGAAAAACCAATCAAAATACCATATGCTATTGGCTTTATCAATGGTCATGTCATTAAAATCTGTTGAGTGCTAGGAGCACAAGTAAAAGTTAAGGAAAAAGAAAACAAGCTCCAACCTTCCCACTTTCCTAGTGGTGAAGGCAAGCAAGAAGTTGGATCATAGTTCAGAAATTTTGCCTATGAATCAACGAAGCACAAAGTCAACGACCAAGATTAGCATTTATGGTTTAGAATGATTATTGCCAACACAAGTTGGAGCGGAAATGTTCTAAAGTACTTTGTTTCTATCATTGATGCAGGGTTTGGATTTTCAATTTTTATGTCCCAAACTATAGAACTAAGCAACTTGTTATTTTCCTCTGTTGATATTGCTTCTACTTGATGCTTAGGAATAAAAAAACTTAAATCACCTGATGCTTTATATTTGAGCCCTCCAAATGTTGTAGATCAACTTCAACAAAGCAAATAGTCAAATAAGATGCCTAATCATCAAATTCCAAAGAATTTGCCTCAAATCCTTTCGTAAGTAGGCAAGTCTATCCATATGATTTAACAAACTAGTATACTTGTGATCTAGGGCAATGTTGATGTTTGAATGAAAGAGAACACTTTACGGGATTGATTTGATACCATAATTTGGCAATAGTACTATCTATATTTATTTCTAAGCAAAACTCCCCTTTTTTTATGACGTGCCTGCTTCTAAGTTTAAGAAAAGTAAAAAAATCTGAAGAAAAAACCACCCCACTCGACCTTCTCTTCCTCATTCAAACATGCCTGCTCCTTTTGTCGCCACCTCTCTCTCTCTCTCTCTCTCTCTCTCTCTCTCTCTCTCTGGTTTATGCTTTTCGGTTCCCTCTCAGTGTTATGCTTTATGCTAGAAGACCAAAGTTAAGGAGGATGACAAGACAACACAGAGTCCCAAGGTAAATAACCCATTAAAAAAACAAAAATATCATCCCACCAAAAATCCTCTTAATTGTGGATAAGTTGGTAGCTATAAAAAAAAATTAATTCAAATCATTATTTTCTCTTCTTTTCTTTTTTTTTTTTGAAGTTCTTTTCCTAGAAGGATAATCCCACTTGAGTCTCTTGATAATATTTCTTTTGAATCTCGTAATAATATTTCTCTTCTCATTTACCAAATTTATGATGTTTTATTTTTTAAAAAATTGAAAATATTTCTTTTCTTTTCTTTTTTCTTCTTTCCCTAAACGATAAGCCCACTTGAATCTCTTGATATGTATATTATATTTAGAAAATCTATATAATTTTTCTTTATTTTAAAATTAGAAACTATTTCTTTTCAAGTATTTTGGCCCCATAAAAACCATCAAACTATCCTTCTTTTTGTTACCCATAAAAAAATTATACATGTAAGTAATAAAACAAAATTATATTTGTTTTCTTGGTTACACTATAATTGCATTACAAACGTGCTAACTGAACAACGAATAATAATGATGATGATGTGCCTTTTAATATTTCCAATAAAATAAAATAACCAATTAAATATGCATTTTTAGTGGGGCTTCAATTGAAGCGAGCATGTAGAATTTTCTATAATTGATGTGGTTGGTAACTAACGTACTTTTTAGTAATGTAATAATAAACTAAATGATACTAGAGTAGTGTTGAGGCACTTATATGCATCAGAATTCAAATAGAATATCATTGGGAGAGGGTTTGTAATATAAATAATAAAGATAGTCTTCATTCTATTTGAGATCGGAAAAGAATAAAAGAAGAATTTTTGAGTTAAAGACACTACTCATGATTTCTAAGTAGCCAGCTTTCATGTTAATTATTTTTTCTTTCTTCTTAACGTACTTTAGGAAATATATTCAGATATTTGACAAGTAGTAGAATGAGAGGATATAGAATCTCATGTTCATGGTAATAATATAAATAGGTGATATTTCATATTTGACAAGATTTAGACAGTGGATAAAAAATCTCAAGTTCCTGGTTATAACATAAATAGTAATGAGTAATATAAAATCTCATGAAAATGTTATTCTTTACCGGCTTTTAGATATAAGTTTCAAAGATCGCTCTATTTAAAAAATTATAAATTAATGATTGTAAAAACATTTTTAAAAATTATTAATTATTTTAATCTAAACCAACTGATATAGTTATACTCTAATCATGCAGATGCCTACCATAAATAGTATTGTTTATTGACTAGGATTATAATGTCATACGACCTGACCGAATTAAGTAACCTTCTAATCTAAATTAGTTGTGAATATTTAATTTGCTGCATTAAATCATCTATTTTGTAGTAATTTGCTGTGGGTAAGAATAGAAACTATAGATCACCTAGAGGGGGGTGACTAGGTGATGTGCTAATCCAATGCAAACAATGCGGAATTAAAAAGCTATTACACAAACTAAAACTATCACACAATGTATAACCAAAAAGTGAAGCCGAATACCCAGTGAAGGGTTTTGAACTGCTCCTCAAGATTCCTCTAAACTAAGAGTTGAAGTGCAACTATGGCCCTCTTGGTTCAATACTAGTGTGAGCACAAACACAATATCAAGCATGTAAAGAATAGGCAAGAAATAAGAGCATGCAAGATATTAAACAATCCCAAGCATATATGACAATTAAGCACAAGTAAATATCAAGCATATAAGAATGTAAACAATAAGAGCATGCAAGATATAAACACAAGTGAGTTAAGAGTGAAAATACATCTAGAGGGGGGTGAATAGGTGTACTTGCTAATCTAATGATAATGATGTGGAATTAAAAACTATTTAAGCAAACTAAAGTTATTAAGCAAAACACACAAGGTATAACACAAGAGTGTAGCCGAATTCCCGGTGAAGAGCTCTAAATTATCTCCTCAAGATTCCTCTAGATTAAGAGTTGAGGTGCCAATATGACTCTCTTGATTAAATACAAGTGTGAGCAAACAATCCCAAGCATATATCTATTAACCATAATATATATCAAGCATATAAAGAGATACACAATGTAAGCATGCAAGATATGTAAACACAAGTGAGAGAGAGCAATCGCAAACACGGGAGAATTGTTTCGAGGTTCGAGCACACTTGCTCTACGTCCCCGCCTTCAATACTATGAAGCATTTCCGCTAAAATCGATCTCACTGGATCACTCGGTGCCGCAACACCTACAACGAGTTCACACTAGAGCTCTTGGACCCGCAAGTCCCTAACTTGTTCCCGCAAGAACAACACACGCAAGCGCACTAGTTTGCCGAGGCCGCAACTCTACACCAAGCTCCCACAAGAACTCGTCACAAACACGAACACGCAAGTTCGCCTCCTCAAATACAAAGATGAACACTTGGTGATCTCTACACTTTGATCGCCTAAAAACACTCTCACAATAAAGATCCCTAAAGGATTGATATAGCAATAGAAAGCTCAAGTTGGTGTGAGAAAAACTAAATAGAGTAGTGGAGAAAAACTCAAGAAATCATTTTTGATAACACTCTTAAAAACTCTCCTTTTGATATGGAAGTATTAGCCCTAAAATAAGTGGAGAAAACCTATGAAAGAGACGGAAAAAAAACTAGCTTAAAACCCCACTCAAAATCTTAGGTAAAAGAGGCCAAAGGAACCTCATTTTATAGGGATAGCCGTTGGAGGCCAACTCAGCAGCAGATTCCGCTGTTGATTGACCGGCCGGTCGGCCAACAGTCATATTTTTTACCGTTGCAGCCTACCGGTCGACTCGAACGTGCCTGGGCTTTGACCTACCGGTCGATCGCCCAGTCGACCGAGGCCGATCCAGGAAGCACAGCTCTCTGGACAGTCGACCGGCCCACTAGCCAAATGGTTGTGCACGTTCTGTGCACATCGGTCGACCGCCCGGTCGACCGACTTCTGGCTCGATCGACTGCCAGAAAGCCTGGTCTGTAAATCTTTTGGGATTAAAACTTGATTAAATAAATCCTTATAAATTCCCATAAAATGACATAAAATCTACAAAAATAAGTTCATTAACATACTTTGAAGTACAAATATGTGTGATCAACAATCAACACATATTACAAACATTTTGAACCATTTTTGTAATATAGAAATTTTGCCTTAAATAAACATCTGTATTTTTCAAAAACAATCTTCAATTTGAAAAATATTTTTTCCAAAACTTCTCCAAACACAAAAACAAGATATTTTAAACACTTTTGAAGCTTAGTGTATATGGATATGATTCAATACACATATAAGATGAAATATCTATGTTTTTGACAATAAGTACTAAAATAAGTTTTGATAAATCCAAAACTCAAACATATGATGTAAAAAATATTAAATAAGTTTTTCTATACATTTGAACTAACAATGTGTATGGATGAAATCTAAAGCACATATAAACTATATAAACTTATTTTGATGAACTCTAATCATGAAACATAAAGATACATACTATGAAGCTCAAAACCAAAACGGTATTTTCTAAAATCAAAAACTATTTTAAGAAAACACATGTAAATCTTGTGTGTGTGTGTATGAGCTTGAGCAATCCACAACTAATCTATCCTTTATATTTTATCTAAAAAAACAAATCTTAATACTTACAAACACGACATAAGTCTTCTCAAAAATCTTTTCTTGAAAATCTTCTTCTTCTTGACTTGGTCCAAACTTTGATCTATAAGCTAGACTCCTCTTGAGTACTTGATGCGATCTTGATACGCAAGCTCTTGAATCAACACATGCTAGCTTCAAAACTTGACTTTGAATCTTTTGTTGAAGCTAAACACCAACTAAGATCTTCATTAAATACTTGAAACTAAATAGACACAAGATCATTAGTATTATAACTACATGAGTTAATCATCATCAAAACTAGAGTGATGGGCCTTTGAGCCAACAAGAGGGAGATAAGCAATCGCAAACACATGAGATTTGTTTCGAGATTCGAGACACTTGCTCTACGTCCCCGCCCTCACCGCAATGAAGAATTTCCACTAAAATCGATCCTGCAAAACACTCGGTGCCGCAACACCTACAACGAGCTCCCTTAAGAACTTTTGGACTCGCAAGTCCCTAACTTGTTCCCGCAAGACCAACACAACGCGAACGCGCAAGCTCGCCGAGGCCGCAACCTCTACAACTCCTTCTCAATACAAAAGTTGGAACACTTGGTGATCCCTTCTCTTGATCACCAACAAAAACTCTCACAACAAGGATCTTATTAGGATTGGATATAGCAATGAAAAGCTCAAGCTTGTTGAGAAAAGCTAGATAGATTTGAAGTGAAAAACTCAAGAAAAAGCTTTTGAAAAAGTCAAGAGAAACACTCTTGATAAACTCTCTATTTGATATGAAAGTTAAGCTCAAAAACATGTTAAGAAACTCTGTAGAAGATAAAAAAAATAGGCCCTTGAAAACACTTGTGAAAATCTTCTTCTTGAAACTGGCCCAAAAAACCCCAATTTATACAGCTCAGAAAACTAGCCGTATAGGCTCTGGATGGCTTGTCGGTCGACCGGCCTGTCGACCGGCCAAAGGTTAATTTTCTGATTGTTGGGGTTGCCGGTCGACTGCACCTAAAACCCAAAGAGTTATAACTCTCTGTCGGTCGACCGCTCGATCGACCGAGCCAAGCCTGAGAGTGGGCTTGAGCCAGTCGGTCGACCACACTTGGGCTCGTGCATGTGTGCACGTCGGTCGACCGCAAGCAGATCAAAAACCAATTTTGAACATCTTTTTAAATACATTTTAAATACAAATAAATCTCCATAAATTTCACAAAAATAAGTTCATGTAAATACAATGTAGCACAAATATATGTGATCAAAAATCAACACATATTACAAACATGTGAAATATTTTTGAGATATAAAAATTTAGGCATAAACCAAAACCGGTATTTTCAAAAACCAACTTAAAAGAAAATCCGATTTTTCCAAAACTTATATAAATACAAGAACAAGTTATTGAAACACATTTAAAGCACAATGCATATGGATAGAATCCAATACACATAATAAATAATATAAACTTGTTTTTTGCAATATGCATCAAAATAAGTTTTGATAAAAACAAAACTTAAATACATGAACTAAATTCATCAAAATAAGTTATCTAAATAATATGAAGCAACAATGTATATAGATGATATTCAATACACATTTAAACTATGTAAACTTGTTTTGATGAAATCTATTCATGAAACCGAAAGATGTATTCTTGAAAATCAAAACCAAAATGGTTAAACTAAAAACTAAAACTATTTAACATGAAAATAATATACAAATTCTGTGTATGTGTATGAGCTTGAGCAATCCACAACTAATCTATCCTTTACATTTTATCTCAAAAAAAATTTAAACTTACAAACTCGACTCAAGTCTTCTTAAAAATCTTCTCTTGAAAATCTTCTACTCTATCTTGACATTATTCAAATTTGATCCATAAGCTAGACTCCTCTTTGAGTACTTGATGCGATTTTGAAGCGTGAGCTCTTGAATCAACATGTGATAGCTTCAAAACTTGACTTCGAATTTTTTGTTAAAGCTAAACACCGACTAAGATCTTGATTGAATATCTGAAACTTAATAAACACAAGATCATTAGTACTATAACTACATGAGTTAATCATCATCAAAACTAGAGTGATGGGCCTTTGGGCCAACAGAAACCATTTTTCCTTTTAAGATTTAAACACTATAGATTCTCACATGTGGATGAATACCAAATCCATCCAAATCCTTATATGAACATGAGAATATGAATAATTCCTTTTGAAATAATGATTTTCTAACTCAAACTTTGCAACTCAAAATAAATGTAACTCAAGAGTCTAGGATGTGGGGTTCATGCATTGTTTTAAATATTGGCCGATATACTGGTATATCGGCTGAGATACCAGTATTTTATCCAAAATGACACGATAAGTGTAAAATTTTATCAGATATCGTTTTGAACCGATATATCACCAAGTAATATATCAGCGATATCCGAGATGAAAATATCTGATATATTGCCCCGTGACGCATTTGAGGAGCTTCTACAAACACATTTAAGGAGATTTTATAAAAAATAAGTATCCCCTTTGAGCTTATGACCCTAAACTTGCATTAAGTAGTTTCATATGATTTATGTAGGCAATCACATGTATATTCTTCATCCGAAACGACGTCCGATTTGACGTCCGGTATTTAGTACCATATCGCGATATATCACCCGATATCCAGTATCCGATATCCAGTATATAATTTTGCCAACCGATATATTGCTGATATCCGATGTTTAGAACACTGGGTTCATGCCATGTGTATTGCTTAGGACTTCAGATGTCCTTGAGTTAAAAAGATTAAGTTAGACTAGCATTTTGTTTTTTTAAGGAAAATAACGAATTTAACTCATCGACTTGCATCCCTCTTTAGGCCCGTGCATTTTACTGCATGGGCAAGAAAACTAGTTTAAGTCTAATCAAGTGTCTAATCTAATGGTAGTATCCTCTCTGCAGTCGACTTCATAATTTTTACCAGGTCGCTTTTCTAGCTCCCACCAAATATCCAAAAATACATGCCAAAAGATCTAGCCAGAAATATTGGTGAGCTGCTCATATAACTCTATGAGTGCCACAATTCTACAATTTTCAAGTCCAATTGATGATAAGGTAAAACATAAGCCTCATAACATCCTTGTCATCTGTTAGTTAAAATCATGCAAAGTTGTATACTTAAATAAAATAATTAGCAAGCAGCTAAAATCGTGCACTTCTCCATTACTGATATAGCATTTTAAAATTTCTAAATGATAACAATTATTAAAATCACTGTGCTTTGATTAAAATAAGGAAAGGGGAATTTTTTTTTTTTTTTTTTTAGTAGCTCAAATTAGGGCACTACTTACGCTGTCTCACGCCACCGACGACTCTGGTCACCTGGTCGAGACGGTTCAGGTTCGATGACGCCTCCTTAACGGGTTCCAGATCGACATTCGCCTTCTTAACGGGTTTCGGATCCGATAACCTGGCCTCCTCCCCTTGGGGTTTGATCGCGAACTTGGAGGCCTCGAAGAGGAGCAGCCCGATCGCCGGAAGAAAGAGAAGGACCGGCCACCACCGCCTCAAAACCCTAGAGAGTCGACGGAGACGTCCGTCATTGGATCGGAACCCTGGCTTCTTGAGCTTACGGCGGACTCGGACCCTCATTCTTCCGGCGAGCTCGTCGGACTCGTCGTCGGAGACGGAGATCGAGATGTTGTTAAATAACGACGAAGACATTATCAGCACGAGACAGAGGAATGGATTGAATTTTTTTTTCCCTTCCTTTTTTCCTCTTTTTTATGTTTTATTTTCAGAAGAACAAAGGAAAGATATCTCAGGTTCGGTCCCGGGAGCTCGAGTCAAGGGAGGAGAGACCGAGCGAAGAGGAGGAAAAACACACAGCTAGGTAATACTTAAAGGCTAGTTGGACCGAAGTCCATGTGACCCGATTGTGACCATTCCCCCTCAATTTCTAATTTTGGCATACTTATATTTTGGGCTGGAGATATTTCTTTATTTTTTTTCCATTTTCTCTTTTCTTGACCAATGAGATGGATTTTTAAATTTTTAAACACTTTTAATCATAATCTTAATCATAATGTATTTTCCGCAAAATTTTTAAACAGATTAGATATTGCAATAAAATTTAAGTTTCAATACAAGGACTTTGGTATAATTTTTAGACATAAAAGAACTTTAGCATTATAACAATATAGATGGGTCAAGTAATGTTATTTGTACTATTTCTTTTATACTACACTTTATTACTACTCTATGAATTATAGGTCACACTAACAATTAATAAAGATAAGAACCATAATTCATGAGAATGTGACTCATAATTCATAGAGTAGAATGCGACACATATTTCATAGGGTATAATATAATGTAGTACAAAAAAATAGTACAAATAGTATTACTCTGAAAAAAATCAAGTGTTTTGAAATCTATGGAAATAGTAAAATCCAATATATCACATAGCAAGTGATTTGCTTAAGCTTAAACTCTAGTATTTCGTCCGCGGTTGTTGGGTCTATTCGGAATCTCTATTGCTTTTCTATTGCTCTTCAATTCATCAACATATGCAAGGCACGCAACACGTTTCAAAAATTGAAATCGGTTCATAGTATTTAGGTTTGAAATTTAGATCAGGAGGACGTTAAAAATACTTTGATTGTTTGGATAAAAGGTCTATGCCACTCGGCACTAAGATGAGAAAGTTTCTTGATTTTATGCAGATAGATCCTTGCATGATGATTGTTGTGCGCTATGCGGAAGCACCACCAATTGTTGTTAAGATCAGAACAAGAATGCGTCTAGAGATTAATCACAAATATAGCAAAAAAGAGGAGAACAAAGATTTAATGAGGTTCGACAATTTACCTACGTCCCTCGGGGCAGAAGGGAGAAGATTTTTATTCAATACTCAATGGTTTATAACTTGATATAATTGATCACAGAGAATCTCATATTTATGTCAGAGAAAGAAAACCAAATACCCAGAATTTGAGTCAAAAGCGGAATCAGAATTCAACATGAAACATAATCTGAATTCATATTGGATTCATCAATTTTGACCCAGAGTTTTCAAAAGCTCTAGTGAAGCTTTCGAAAGGTGCCTTCACGAGGGCAAGCATATCTCGGATCTTTTGAAAGCTTCAGCTTTCGAAAGCTTGGTATCAACTTTCGAAAGTTGTCCCTGAAGTGAAAAACAGAGCTCAACCATCATCTCTCTCTCATTTCTTATCGGAATTCAATGATTCAAAAATCACTGAAAAGATCTTCGAATTACCTACAACTCCTATATAGACACCAAATTCATCTGAAATCTCAGTCAGTCTACGTCTGCCAAAAACATCAAGTGGGTCCCGCATTTTCAATATAAGACTAATGATACTCTACTTTGTGCTACTTCTTATTCCAAGTTAATTCCAATTAAGTTTTAAAACTCCATTTTTTATCTTTTCCTCTACAATTCTCCACCTCGATAAAGTTTTTCAAATCTGAGAACATATCAAATCACTAATTTCAAATCAGCAAACGGGCTGCACCGTGAAGGCTACCTGATTGTACTCCAAAATTGTATTTTTATCATCACTTTTACACATATATCCTTGATCATTCCTTTATTAATTAATGCTATTAACCCTTTTTTTTTTATTATGGTGTGTAGTTACTTAAATGAGAGGATAAAGATACAAGAAGCTTCATTTTATCCCTAATCGTATTCAAAGTTGGATTAAATTGAATCCAAAGGAGGAAAGGATTAATATTCATCTCCTATTCAAGTTCAAATTCAGGAGATAAAGTCCTAGAAGATGAAGGGGATAAATCTAATCCTAAAAGGGAAAAGGAGGATAATTCAAATTAAATGGAGTTCAAAATCAATTCAGGCTCGGATTCTGGCTGTACACCTTTAGTAATCGGATCATAACTTTTGCTACAGATCTTCAAATCTGATGATTTAAGATGCTACAGAAAGAAGATCGGAATGACTACAATTCTTATGTTTATCACTCTGTCTAATTCAGCCATCTGATAAGTCATATTCAGCAAATAACACGCCAACTTACTGTAGGACTGAATTCCTTATTGAATTATGAAACCTTCTAATTTGTATCCTATTGTGATTAGATTTGAGGCCTATTTAAAGAGCTGAAATCTCTCATTATGAGGCATCTCCACATCAGAGATCATAGCTTAGGATTTTTCTTCTCCAAATTTCTTTATATTTTAGTTCTATTTGTGAGAAGGAGAAGCCATTGTAATTCGAGGTGACAGATCAATACAAGGTACTTTCTTTCTTTTCATATATCTTTTGTTATTTACTTTATTTTTACTTTTTCTTATTTTTTATTTCTTACTTTCTTTTATTTGACATGTTTATCATGAGTAGCTAGATTTTTCTCATGGCTTGCTAAGATATCACCACATCACATCTAATGTCTAGTAGATAAAACGGATTAGATCATATGCATGCCTATCTAATTTTATTCTTGAAGACTCATTAGGATAAGCAACTAGTTTAAACACTTTTTTATGTTCTTCTTAATCTATACTTGATAAATATCTTGATATTTTAATGTTCAACTTTAATAAGTGTTAGGGTTAAAGATTTGCTTGTACTTTCTAATGATCTTTCTTACTTTATACTTGACCGAAAATCTTGATATTGTAATGTTACATCTTGGTTAGTGCTATTTCAACCCGTATCCTAGTTTCCTCCTATGTATCTTACTTGATTTTGAGGTAGAATATCATGTTTAGGATTTAAAGTGAAGTAATTATCTATCTAGCATTAGCATGTATGGTGGTTGATTATTAGTAAGCTGTGAACCTTTCTTTTGGTTTGTTTCTTTATCCACATACAATCCATTCCTCTTTTTCACGTTCTTTAAACAGAGAAAATAAAAAAGAAGACAATATTACCGAAAGCTTCCATCGCATCTTTCCCTGAGGTTCGACCCGTTTAGCTCTTACTACAGCGGTTAAATTGTAAAAATTCAGAGTAAAACAATCACATAAACTTTTCATATTCCCTGTACTCTGTTTTGTACAATCACTACCTAATTACCCCTATACAAAAGATCAAGCCGTATGTAGTTCATCCAAATGACCTCATATGGTCTCAACGCACTTGAGATATATGAAGTTAGTTCTTGCAATGATTGAACTTAGTCTCTGAAACCATCTTGGTAAGTATATTCGCGGGATTATCTTTGGTGTTGATTTTCTTCAACTCAATATCGCCCTTATCAAGAATCTCCGTACAAAGTGAAATCTGACATCAATGTGCTTAGTCCGAGCATGATAGACTTAGTTCTTTGCCAAATAAATCGCACTCATATTATCGTAATGGATATTCAAAAAATCTTGTTCAAACCCAAATCATCCAATAGCCCTTGAAGCCAAATCACCTCCCTTACAGCCTCGGTCACTGCCATATACTCGGCCTTCATTTTGGAAAATGTCACAGTAGACTGTAAAGTAAACCGCTAACTCACTGGTGCCTGAGACAATTGTTTTCCATTGATTTTTTGAAAGGGAAAACTTACAAAATTTCAAAAAAACTTACAGCTAATTTAGAAAAATTACAAGAACTATCCTCTAGAATTTCTGGAAAAATGTGCCGATGGTAGTCTGGTCAGCGCGCGACCACTTTGTCCCATTGACGATGCGAGTGAACAGATCTCGAACTCTGTTGCTTGGGAATTCCTTCTTGCCTAGTTCCGAAAGTCCTCCGTAAAGTGGAAGATCGTTGAGGATTGGCACCCTGAAGTAGAGAAGTGAGTCTCTGAAAGCTTGGAAGCTGAGAGAGAAAGTCTATTGAGAGCTTTTGCAACTCTGTTCTGAGGAGTTTTTTAGTCAAAGAAGCTTCTATCTAAAAGTTTAAGCCCAAAAGTTTAGCCTTCCTTTCTCTCTTCAATTTTTCTCCTCCTATGTTTAGCCTCTGAACCGGTTATTTATAAGCTACAGAGGGGAGTAACTCCCCCTAGAATATAGCGTGGACTGAGATGGTCTGCCTAGTTTTGCACCCAAAGCTAAAGATAGCTGCAGCAAAACTAACTAGGAGTTTATGCGAAACTATCTCAAAGCTTATGCGAAGCTAACTCAGCCAGTTGGCTCTTGAACTCCTCCATTATCTCCTCTTATTGACTCATAATGGGTCTCATAATGAGGAGATTATGGGATAACCGCCCATTTAAAGTGGGGATTAGTCCCACTAACTTAGAGGGTAATTTACCCACTAAATCCACGTTGGGATTTGAAGCGGTCAAAATGACCAACAACTCGTGCGGAGCTAAAGTTTCATGCAAAAGAAGCTCAGTGCGGACCTAAACAAGCTCGCTATGGAGCTAAAACAGAGCTTCAAGTGAAGCTATCTTCAGGGCTTGTGCGAAGCTAACTTAGAAGTTTCAGGCAAAGCTAACCTACTGCGTTGTTGAAATGAAGCTAGCTCTGGTGCGGAGCTAGCTCAAGGCTTTATGCGAAGCTAATCCTTATCCAATATTTTGGCAAAGCTTTAACCATCTTCTGGCTATTTGATTACTTGTCTGTAACCTGTCTTTTGAAAGTGTCAACCGGTTAGACGTTGTTCAGCCAATCCGAGGGCAATCTGGGGTCTTATCTTTCGGAGTGTCAACAAAACCCCTTTAAAGTTTCACAAATTTGCAATGGACTGGTTCAGATTTCGAAATACTTTGAATTGCTGTGTTCAAACCTGTTTGAAGCGAGTATAGTTCTGGTGTAAACTGTCTAAAAATCACTGAAGACAAGTCATCAGATAACAGAGTCCATACTTTAGACTCAAGGATGATCAGAGCCATTGATGCAACGTCAAGACGTGGAGTTCGAAGCTGTCGTCTCAAAATCACTGCAGTACCAAAACGCGGAGTTCGAAGCCCGCGCTTCAGCATCACTGCAAAGCCCAGACGCGAGGCTCAAGGCCCGCGTTTCAACATCAATGTAGTACAAAAACGCAGGGCTCAGTGCCTGTGTTCAACACTAGAGTAGTGTCCAAACGCGGGGCTCGAGGCCCGCATCCAGCATCATCTCAATGGCTAAACGCAGAGCTCAAGCCCGTGCTTCAACTGCAAATGAGCCCCACGTCTCAGTTATAACTACCTTCATTACTGGGTCAAGTACTGCCCACGTAATGAGGGGGGAGTTAACCCCCATTATGAAGGATTTTTAGGGGAAAATTATACCCCTAGAACCCCTATAAATAGCTAGAGCTACTATTTAAAAGGGGTCAAATTTTTCAGCTAAGGAATATTGGCTTTATAAAGAGTTCAACTGTTCTACATAAACTTATTGTGTTCAAGTTTTGCATAAATCTCTTTGAGATTTTATTTGATAAGAACTGTGCTACTCCATCAGTCATCCAAAGAGAAAAGTTCTAAAGAAGCTTGACATTCACCCAGTCAACAGAAAATAAGATTCACTTTCCATCGCTACATAAAGAACCCAACATTGAACAAAGAGGAGATTTAAGTTTGAGTATCTCATCTCTCTTGTAATTGGAATTTGAGTTGTTATAATCTTTCATGGATTCAAGAAAACTTTGTAGTATCTTCAACTTTCCTAATCGTACAAGAGATGGCGACTCCGCTGGGGACGACTTTCTTTACTGATGAGCAAGTTGCGACGCAAGGTGACGTCAACTTTATAGAAAAGACGATCGGGTCACTTGTCATGGAATTCGTCCAGGCAAAGTACGAGGAGTTTCTCTCTTCTGGCTCCAAGAACCCCAGAGTGGCGCAGCAATACCGCAGGGTCTCCTCAGAGATTCGCTCTCAAGTCTCTTCGGAGACTTCCCCAAGAATGGCCTATGCAAACAACACCATTTCTGGCCGCATTGCCCGCGCGGCCCGCGCCAACGTCTCCCATGAGACCCGTGAGGCCAATAACGATGAAGGCCAGTCTTGCCATGCCTTTCCTCATAATTTTGCTCAGCTCCAAATTAGCGGGGGTTCCCAACAACCTGTGAAGCATAACTGAAATGCTGAATGTTGACAAAGGCGTCGCGCACGTCGACAATAGATGGAAGAAGCTGAAAAGGCCATCTGTCTAACAGATGCAGGACGCGAAACTCAAGCCCGCGTCTCTTCTGAACAGCATAAGACGCACGAAGTTTGTGTCTGGATACTAAAATGCAGAGCTCATGAGGCTCGCGTTTCTAAGGCCCTACCTCACAGGCGCAATATTCAGCAACGCGAGGTCCGCGTCTCTTTTCGAAGACACAAGACCCGCATCTTTATGCCAGAACGCGGGACTCATGAAGTCCGTATTTCTCAAGTGTCGCCAGACAAATACTGTAACGCCCCAATCCCACGGGTACGGGGACGTCACTGCGACGTACATACGCAGGTCAGAAATACCCTTACGTATATACGCTAAGCATCAGTACAAACAAGAATCAGAGTACGACAAAGCGTAGCGTCCTTTCATATGCCAACATAAGAAGTACAAGGTACAAGGTTATCACAGAATGTGACATATATTTACATATCGCATGCATCATATATCACAGCCAAACTCAAAAGTACGATTTACAAGATAATTACAAAGATGCTCACGAGATGAAGAAAGGTCCCGCGAGCCAAAAGGAAAGTCTGGGATGACAGCAACCGAGACTAATCAGCCTGCTCGGAAAGGAAAGCCTGGTCCTCCACAGAAGGCTCCACCTCGATCCAAGGTTCGGAACCTGACATACAAATTCAAGGGAGTCAGGACCTCCCAAACAAGTGATCAGGTAACAGCCGAGTGGCATAAGAGGAAAGAGCATGAGAGGTGGTGCAATATCATGAGTAATCAGCCAGCAAGTAAAAGAAGCGCAACATGTTAAAAATGAAAGGGCATTATATAAGCTTAAGCTACGGCCTCATGAGACTAGTACCTCGAGGGAATAATCCAAACAAGGAAACCCTCATCTATATACCTTTATCTCATGTTACCGTAATCCAAGCGTATACAACACCCACAATTAGCGTCTTATTATTGTTATTATTATTATTATTACTTACCTTACCCTGATATCTAGCTATGTGGACTAGCGTCCCAGCACACATAGATCCATATCCCAGTAAAGCAAGGTTGTTATTGGAAACTAGCGGGGGTATCAACGAACTATGTTTATAGTGGGTCCCGTGCATACCGGGACCACGGCCCAGGATTGTTCCGTTGCTTGGTAGACGGAACCTGCCGCAAGGCAAACAGGAGGGTCTTATTGGATGCCCTTATCATGATGGTACCAGGAATGAGGGAGCCAGCACTCCCTCGGTCGCCTGGAGGCCCACAGGTCAGACCGGAAATTTAGTTGCACAACATACCTAATACCACTGTAAACACGAACACATATTGATAGCCGCATGTTTCCCCCGACCCAATGTAAGTTGTCCATTTTATGGTATATTAAATAATTATCAGATTTCGGGAATGAGCAGGAACATGTCAGGAGTACAGGTATATCAGGAGTACTGGTTCGTACTATCATGTAATCAAGTTTGTAAATCATGAAGTCCGGTTATCATTCCCGTTACAATGATAATTATAGGAGTCAGGTGGATCATGCCTTATGTTAATAGATAGCATGATAAGAGGTGATATTCATCAAGTGACAAGTCTTGCAAATAGCGATATATAATAAATGACCCAAAGATAATGTTCATAATCAAAGAAGTAATTAACCATAACAATAAATCAAGATTTGTCGACTAGGGAGAGAAATTAGTCGACTAAGGAAAGGAAAGTGGTGCGTTTCAGGAAAGGAAAGTGGTGCGTTTTCAGGAAAGGAAAGTGGTGCATTTCAAGAAAGGAAAGTGGTGCGTTTCAGAAAAGGAAAGTGGTGCGTTTTCAGGAAAAGAAAGTGGTGCGTTTCAGAAAAGGAAAGTGGTGCGTTTTCAGGAAAGGAAAGTGGTGCATTTCAAGAAAGGAAAGTGGTGCGTTTCAGAAAAGGAAAGTGGTGCGTTTTCAGGAAAAGAAAGTGGTGCGTTTCAGAAAAGGAAAGTGGTGCGTTTCAGAAAAGGAAAGTGGTGCGTTTTAGAAAAGGAAAGTGGTGCGTTTCAAGAAAGGAAAGTGGTGCGTTTTCAGGAAAGGAAAGTGGTGCGTTTTCAGGAAAGGAAAGTGGTGCGTTTTCAGGAAAGGAAAGTGGTGCGTTTCAAGAAAGGAAAGTGGTGCGTTTTAGAAAAGGAAAGTGGTGCGTTTTCAGGAAAGGAAAGTGGTGCGTTTTCAGGAAAGGAAAGTGGTGCGTTTCAAGAAAGGAAAGTGGTGCGTTTTAGAAAAGGAAAGTGGTGCGTTTTCAGGAAAGGAAAGTGGTGCGTTTTCAGGAAAAGAAAGTGGTGCGTTTCAGAAAAAGAAAGTGGTGCGTTTCAGAAAAGGAAAGTGGTGCGTTTTAGAAAAGGAAAGTGGTGCGTTTCAAGAAAGGAAAGTGGTGCGTTTTCAGGAAAGGAAAGTGGTGCGTTTTCAGGAAAGGAAAGTGGTGCGTTTCAAGAAAGGAAAGTGGTGCGTTTTAGAAAAGGAAAGTGGTGCGTTTTCAGGAAAGGAAAGTGGTGCGTTTTCAGGAAAGGAAAGTGGTGCGTTTCAAGAAAGGAAAGTGGTGCGTTTTAGAAAAGGAAAGTGGTGCGTTTTTAGGAAAGGAAAGTGGTGCGTTTTCAGGAAAGGAAAGTGGTGCGTTTCAAGAAAGGAAAGTGGTGCGTTTTAGAAAAGGAAAGTGGTGCGTTTTCAGGAAAGGAAAGTGGTGCGTTTCAAGAAAGGAAAGTGGTGCGTTTTCAGGAAAGGAAAGTGGTGCGTTTTAAACAAATATGAAATAATATCCAAGTCTTGGCGAGTAGAATTACTCGCCTAAAATGCGTCCGACGCAAAGAAACGCGGTCCCAATCCAAAGGAGGGTACCGGTCCTCACAAGAGAAGGCAAAAGGTTGATGGTGCAAGTCCAACTCAATATGGCAAAACGAGATTTTGCAAATGGCGTTGCGGGGAATGAAGCTATAGTCCGCCGGAAAGAGGTTGACGAGGGGGTGAAGATGGTATGCTCGGTGGAGGCTACGGTGGTGCGGGTGGTGGTGGAGATGGTGATGAAGTTTTATAGAGGTGATGGGTTCTTTGGGTGTCTCTTGGTGAAAGAAGTTGAAGAAGAAGGAGTTAGTGGTTGGAAAAGGTGGAGAATATGGAGGAGAAGAAGATGGAGGAGCTAGTGGTGGAAAAATGGTGAAGGTAAGGGGTTGTGATGGCCGGCCAAGGGCTTGGTGGAGATGGAGCTTGCTGTTGGAGCTTGCAGGAGGCAAAAAGGATGAAGGAAAATGAAAGAGAGAGAAGGGGATGCATATATATAAAGGGAGGAAACATTATAATAATAACCCATCATCACTTCCCTCCAAAGAGTGTGGCGTTTGCAAGGTCCCAAGGCTGCGTTTAGGCCAAAATGGAGCCAAACGCGGGAGCTTCAAGGCTGCGTCCAGAGAAAAACGCAAGGAAGCTGCGTTTCAAAGGAAAAGGACAAAGCATGGGGGATTTGACTTGAATTGAATTAGCCCATACGCATTTAATGCAGCATGGAGAGGGTCTCCGCATTAATGATGGATCCAGTTGGCCAAAACTCGCGTTTGAAGAAGGAGAGAGAAAAATGGAAAAAAGAGAAGAGTGAAGTAGTTGGATAAATTCCCGGTATCTGGGAAAATACCGAGATCTCCGGAAAAGTCCTAAAATTAAAGTGTCTCGGAAAGCTCTCCAAAAATTTACAAAAATCATAAATATTATGAAATGGCTTTTGGTGAAATCGATTTTCAGAAATTCAATCCCATTTTCAAAATAAAAATCCTGAAATATACTGGATCGGTGTCTACACCGGGTAGGCTGAATTTTCGATAAAATCTGAAAATCCCCAGAAAATGCCCAAAGGAAGAAAACATAATTCTAAGAAGGAATGTGAAAGCAGAATCCGGAAATTTGATTCCAATTGTAAATTAAAATTCCTGGAATCAACCAGTGATATGGTCGACACCGGTTTTGAAGATCTACAATTTAATTTCAAAAAATTCCAGAAAATCATGAAAAATCTAGAATATTAAAAAATAATATTTGAAACTAAAATTAGTCAAATCTGAATATCAAACAGATCAAATCATGCAGTACTGCTATATGAGTAAGTATTTAAATAGCAGAAAATAAATAAAATAATAATAATAAAATGCACCAAAAATCAGGATACGTAATTGTGCACGTATACCGAGGATGGGGTGTTACAATCTATCCACCTTACAAAAATTTCGTCCTCGAAATTTCAGGAAGGGGAAGATGACAGTAGAGAGAATAGGAAGAAAGGGTTTTACAACTAAGTTGAAAATAGTTGAGGGTAACGCTCACGAATAACGTCCTCCGTTCCCATGTGGCTTCTCCTGGCACATGCCTATTCCAAGAAACCAGTACTAAAGGTATTGCCTTATTCTTCAATGTCTTAACACTTTTGTTCAGGATGGCCATCGGTTGCTCTTCGTAAGACAAATCAGGCTGTAGTTCCAATTCAGAGTGATCCAGAATGTGACTCTCATCCTTGACATACCTCCTCAACTGTGATACGTGGAATACGTTGTGTACTCCGTCCAAAGATGGCGGTAGTGCCAATCGGTAAGCCACATCTCCCACACGATCCAAAATTTCGAATGGGCCGATGTACCTCGGACTGAGCTTTCCACGTGTACCGAAACGGATTACCCCTTTGGTGGGTGATATCTTCAAAAACACATGGTCACCTGTTCTGAATTCCAATGGTCTCCTACTTGTGTCTGCCCAACTCTTTTGTCGGCTCTGTGCTGCCCGGAGGTGATCTCTGATAATTCGGACTTTATCCGTTGTCTGAACTAGTATATCTGGTCCCATAAGTCTCCTTTCGCCGACTTCGTCCCAACATATCGGCGACCTGCACTTTCTGCCATACAACGCCTCAAATGGTGCCATTCTGATACTAGCCTGATAGCTGTTATTATAAGAGAACTCCACCAAATGAATATGGTCCTCCCATGACCCTTTAAATTCTATCATGCAGGCTCGCAACATGTCTTCAAGAATTTGAATGGTCCGTTCCGATTGTCCGTCTGTCTGGGGGTGATATGAAGTACTGAATTCCAGACGAGTTCCTAAACTTTCTTGGAGACTTTCCCAGAAATGTGATCGGAATCTCGTGTCTCTATCTGACACGATGCTAACTGGAACTCCATGTAGACGAACAATTTCTTTCATATATTTATCTGCAAGAACTTCTGTTGACTGACCTACTCTGAAAGGTAGGAAGTGAGCTGCTTTTGTGAGGCGGTCAACGATCACCCATACGGCATTATTACCCTTTGGACTGCGGGGTAGAGCTGTAACAAAATCCATGGTGATATGCTCCCATTTCCATTCGGGTATTGGTAAGGGCTGAAGAAGTCCAGCTGTTCTCTGGTGTTCTATCTTTACCTGCTGGCAAACTAAGCACTTGGCCACATGCTGAGCTATCTCCCTTTTCATGGCATTCCACCAAAACTGCTGTTTCAAGTCTTGATACATTTTATTTCCTCCCGGGTGTATGGAATAGGCCGAACTATGTGCCTCTGCCAAAATTTTCTGTCGGACTTCTCCTTGGGGGACACAAATTCTATTACCAAAATATAAGGCATCATCCGAATGAATGCGGATATCCGTTCTCAATCCAGCCTCTATTTGAGCTCTGAATTTCTGTAATCTGGGGTCTCCTTTCTGAGCTTCTTTAATCTCATCCATTAAGGTTGATTGAATCTGAAAGGTCATCAACTGTCCCGTTTTGTCAATTCCTTGTACTATCATCAGGTCCAGTTTCATGATGTCCCGAATTAACTCCTTCTGATGCGTAAGTTGTACTAGCATTTTATTTTCTGGCTTCCTGCTCAATGCATCTGGTACTGTATTAACTTTGCCTGGATGATATTGTAGGTCGATATCATAATCTGCCATTAGTTCAAGCCACCGTCTCTGTCTCATGTTTAATTCTTTCTGCGTGAAAATATACTTTAGACTCTTGTGATCTGTGTAGATTAACACCTTGTCTCCCAGAAGATAATGTCTCCAGATCTTCAATGCGAATATTACAGCTGCCAGCTCTAAGTCATGAGTTGGGTAATTCCTCTCATGTGGTTTCAATTGCCTAGATGCATAAGCTATGACATGACCATGCTGCATTAATACACATCCTAGGCCTTTCCCGGATGCATCACTGTATATAACCATCCCTCCTGTTCCTGAGGGAGTCTTCAAGACTGGAGCTGTAATGAGTCTTTCCTTTAATTGCTCAAATGCTGTAGCACATTCCTCGGTCCATATATATTTTTCTCCTTTCGGGTGAGCTTCGTTAACGGGGCTGCAATCTTAGAAAAATCTTGGACGAAGCGCCTGTAATATCCGGCTAATCCAATAAACTCTTAATTTCTGTTACTGTCCTTGGAATTGGCCAGTCCTTTACTGCCTGAATTTTGCTGGGGTCTACTGAAATTCCTTCTTCCGAAATTATGTGCCCAAGGAAGGCCACACTATTTAACCAGAATTCACACTTACTTTGCTTAGCATGAAGTTGTTCCCGTTGGAGAGTCTGTAATACTAATCTCAAGTGGTCTGCATGTTCCCTGTCGTTCTTCGAGTAAATCAAGATGTCGTCTATGAAAACAACCACAAATTGATCCAAATATGATGAGAACACTCTGTTCATCAAATCCATGAAAACTGCGGGGGCATTGGTGACTCCGAAGGGCATAACTAGAAACTCATAATGGCCATAACGAGTCCTGAATGCTGTCTTCGGAACATCTTCTTTCTTTACCTTTAGCTGATGATAACCTGATTGCAAATCCAATTTTGAGAATACCCGAGCTCCATGAAGCTGATCAAACAGATCATCAATTCTTGGTAAGGGGTACTTATTCTTGATGGTAACTTTGTTTAACTCTCTGTAGTCTATACACAACCGCTTACCACCGTCTTTCTTGTTGGCCAATAGCACTGGAGCTCCCCATAGTGAAGCACTCGGTCTAATCAATCCTTTGTCAGAGTATTCTTGTAGCTGTTTCTTTAAAATCTCCAACTCTGTGGTTGCCATTCTATATGGAGCTTTGGATATCGGAACTGTACCTGGGAGGGTATCAATAGAGAACTCAATTACCCTATCAGGTGGAAGTCCTGAGATCTCCTTAAATACTTCTGGAAACTCATTCCAAACTGGCACTCTCTTCTTCTGGATCTCACCAGCAGTCATCTGTGCTTTTCCTTTGGCAGGTTTGCGTTCTCCTTCAAATTGGAATTCAGGCTGAAGCGGTATTCTGAAAATAACTTTCTTGCTTCGGCAATCAATGACCGCATGGTATTTACTGAGCCAAGTCATGCCTAAGATTACGTCGTACCCTTTAGTATCCAGCACGAGCATATCCGCTGTTAATGTTCTGCCACACAGTTCCACCGGACAATCTACACAAACCCTATTAGAGATGACTACTCCGTTACCGGTACTAATCTCCCACTGGTGGTCTAGATATTCAACAGGTATAGAGTTCAAAGCAATGAAACTATCTGATATGTAACAATGAGAAGCGCCAGAATCAAAGAGTGCTAAGACAGGTTTAGAGTGCACACCATAATCTTACCTGTACCACATCTCCAGAAGTTTCGGCCTCTTCCACTGTCAAATTGTAGGCTCGTCCTCTTCCACGACTGCTGCATTTCTAACTCCCCTCTGGACTGGGCGGATAGCTTGTAGTGGGGGAGGGGGAAGAGCCCTCCTAACCATTGGTCCTTGGTTCCTCTGTCCATCTGGCCCTGGAAGTGCTGGTAATGCTGGGTTGACCATTCCCATTCTTTTGTGGGGGCAGACTTCTACTGAATGATCACGGGAACCACATGCCAGGCATAACCCATTTGCCCTACGACAATTCTGTTGAGTGTGACCCGGTTTCTGGCAATAGTTACAAACAGGAAATGGTTGGGTTGTCTGAAAGGGGGCTCGCCGAAATGGTCGTCTCATTGGCGGAACCCTCGCTGCTCTGTATGGACCTCCTCTCCCTGCTGGTGGAAATGGCCTCTTCATGGCCTGGTTCCTTATCATGTTAGATTTCCCTTTCTCCAGACCTCGCTCCACCTCTCGAGCTATGGTGAGGACTTGGGAATACGTTTTCAGCTGCTGGGGCATCAAGAGAATTGAATGTCCATTCGCAAACCCTGTTGGAATCTACTCGCCCGCTTTTCTTCATCAGCCACCATATATGGAGCGAAGCGGCTCAGCCTCAAGAACTCAGCGGCATACTCATCTACAGACCGGTTCCACTGCTGAAGTCGGATGAACTGTTCTTCCATTTCTTTCTGAGCGGTGGCAGGGAAAAATCTACTATAGAAGCTTTGAGAAAACTGGTCCCAAGTGACAGGTTTCTCCAGTCTTGCTTCTTCAGCTAGCCACCAGGTCCTGGCTACATCCTTTAGTTGAATCTTGGCGACCTCCACTTGATTTTCTTTTGGGACCGGGCTGCGTTCAACAGATCTGTGGTGTCAATCAGCCATTGCTCAGCATCTAGTGGTTTCTCTTCTCCCGTGAATATCGCCGGTTGCAACCGCCTGAAGTCTGATACATTCCCCGGCCTTTGTTCCTTGGGAGTTACTAACTCTTGCCGAAGGAGTTCCGTCTGCTGTTGCTGATTTTCCATCATAGTCTGGATAACCCTCAGAATCTCAACATTCTCTCCCATGGGTCCATTGGATGCTTGCCCGGCATTGTTACGACTCGCCCTTCTATCCATACTTATGTTGGTAAAAAGGAGACTGGAAATTGGAAAGATGAAAGGATTTTAGGACACAAGGAAAGGAATCAAGAAGGACAAGATAACTTTGTACATTGTAGTTGGCAATGGCAAATTCCATTAATTTGCTGTTTGGTTGTACCATAGGTGTGAGAGCCTAGGCTCTGATACCAACCTGTAACGCCCCAATCCCACGGGTACGGGGACGTCACTGCGACGTACATACGCAGGTCAGAAATACCCTTACGTATATACGCTAAGCATCAGTACAAACAAGAATCAGAGTACGACAAAGCGTAGCGTCCTTTCATATGCCAACATAAGAAGTACAAGGTACAAGGTTATCACAGAATGTGACATATATTTACATATCGCATGCATCATATATCACAGCCAAACTCAAAAGTACGATTTACAAGATAATTACAAAGATGCTCACGAGATGAAGAAAGGTCCCGCGAGCCAAAAGGAAAGTCTGGGATGACAGCAACCGAGACTAATCAGCCTGCTCGGAAAGGAAAGCCTGGTCCTCCACAGAAGGCTCCACCTCGATCCAAGGTTCGGAACCTGACATACAAATTCAAGGGAGTCAGGACCTCCCAAACAAGTGATCAGGTAACAGCCGAGTGGCATAAGAGGAAAGAGCATGAGAGGTGGTGCAATATCATGAGTAATCAGCCAGCAAGTAAAAGAAGCGCAACATGTTAAAAATGAAAGGGCATTATATAAGTTTAAGCTACGGCCTCATGAGACTAGTACCCGAGGGAATAATCCAAACAAGGAAACCCTCATCTATATACCTTTATCTCATGTTACCGTAATCCAAGCGTATACAACACCCACAATTAGCGTCTTATTATGTTATTATATATTATTATTACTTACCTTACCCTGATATCTAGCTATGTGGACTAGCGTCCCAGCACACATAGATCCATATCCCAGTAAAGCAAGGTTGTTATTGGAAACTAGCGGGGGTATCAACGAACTATGTTTACAGTGGGTCCCGTGCATACCCGGGACCACGGCCCAGGATTGTTCCGTTGCTTGGTAGACGGAACCTGCCGCAAGGCAAACAGGAGGGTCTTATTGGATGCCCTTATCATGATGGTACCAGGAATGAGGGAGCCAGCACTCCCCTCGGTCGCCTGGAGGCCCACAGGTCAGACCAGAAATTTAGAAATTTAGTTGCACAACATACCTAATACCACTGTAAACACGAAACACATATTGATAGCCGCATGTTTCCCCCGACCCAATGTAAGTTGTCCATTTTATGGTATATTAAATAATTATCAGATTTCGGGAATGAGCAGGAACATGTCAGGAGTACAGGTATATCAGGAGTACTGGTTCGTACTATCATGTAATCAAGTTTGTAAATCATGAAGTCCGGTTATCATTCCCGTTACAATGATAATTATAGGAGTTAGGTGGATCATGCCTTATGTTAATAGATAGCATGATAAGAGGTGATATTCATCAAGTGACAAGTCTTGCAAATAGCGATATATAATAAATGACCCAAAGATAATGTTCATAATCAAAGAAGTAATTAACCATAACAATAAATCAAGATTTGTCGACTAGGGAGAGAAATTAGTCGACTAAGGAAAGGAAAGTGGTGCGTTTCAGGAAAGGAAAGTGGTGCGTTTTCAGGAAAGGAAAGTGGTGCATTTCAAGAAAGGAAAGTGGTGCGTTTCAGAAAAGGAAAGTGGTGCGTTTTCAGGAAAAGAAAGTGGTGCGTTTCAGAAAAGGAAAGTGGTGCGTTTTCAGGAAAGGAAAGTGGTGCATTTCAAGAAGGAAAGAAAGTGGTGCGTTTCAGAAAAGGAAAGTGGTGCGTTTTCAGGAAAAGAAAGTGGTGCGTTTCAGAAAAGGAAAGTGGTGCGTTTCAGAAAAGGAAAGTGGTGCGTTTTAGAAAAGGAAAGTGGTGCGTTTCAAGAAAGGAAAGTGGTGCGTTTTCAGGAAAGGAAAGTGGTGCGTTTTCAGGAAAGGAAAGTGGTGCGTTTCAAGAAAGGAAAGTGGTGCGTTTTAGAAAAGGAAAGTGGTGCGTTTTCAGGAAAGGAAAGTGGTGCGTTTTCAGGAAAGGAAAGTGGTGCGTTTCAAGAAAGGAAAGTGGTGCGTTTTCAGAAAAGGAAAGTGGTGCGTTTTCAGGAAAGGAAAGTGGTGCGTTTTCAGGAAAAGAAAGTGGTGCGTTTCAGAAAGGAAAGTGGTGCGTTTCAGAAAAGGAAAGTGGTGCGTTTTAGAAAGGAAAGTGGTGCGTTTCAAGAAAGGAAAGTGGTGCGTTTTCAGGAAAGGAAAGTGGTGCGTTTTCAGGAAAGGAAAGTGGTGCGTTTCAAGAAAGGAAAGTGGTGCGTTTTAGAAAAGGAAAGTGGTGCGTTTTCAGGAAAGGAAAGTGGTGCGTTTCAAGAAAGGAAAGTGGTGCGTTTTAGAAAAGGAAAGTGGTGCGTTTTTAGGAAAGGAAAGTGGTGCGTTTTCAGGAAAGGAAAGTGGTGCGTTTCAAGAAAGGAAAGTGGTGCGTTTTAGAAAAGGAAAGTGGTGCGTTTTCAGGAAAGGAAAGTGGTGCGTTTCAAGAAAGGAAAGTGGTGCGTTTTCAGGAAAGGAAAGTGGTGCGTTTTAAACAAATATGAAATAATATCCAAGTCTTGGCGAGTAGAATTACTCGCCTAAAATGCGTCCGACGCAAAGAAACGCGGTCCCAATCCAAAGGAGGGTACCGGTCCTCACAAGAGAAGGCAAAAGGTTGATGGTGCAAGTCCAACTCAATATGGCAAAACGAGATTTTGCAAATGGCGTTGCGGGGAATGAAGCTATAGTCCGCCGGAAAGAGGTTGACGAGGGGGTGAAGATGGTATGCTCGGTGGAGGCTACGGTGGTGCGGGTGGTGGTGGAGATGGTGATGAAGTTTTATGGAGGTGATGGGTTCTTTGGGTGTCTCTTGGTGAAAGAAGTTGAAGAAGAAGGAGTTAGTGGTTGGAAAAGGGTGGAGAATATGGAGGAGAAGAAGATGGAGGAGCTAGTGGTGGAAAAATGGTGAAGGTAAGGGTTGTGATGGCGGCCAAGGGCTTGGTGGAGATGGAGCTTGCTGTTGGAGCTTGCAGGAGGCAAAAAGGATGAAGGAAAATGAAAGAGAGAGAAGGGGATGCATATATATAAAGGGAGGAAACATTATAATAATAACCCATCATCACTTCCCTCCAAAGAGTGTGGCGTTTGCAAGGTCCCAAGGCTGCGTTTAGGCCAAAATGGAGCCAAACGCGGGAGCTTCAAGGCTGCGTCCAGAGAAAAACGCAAGGAAGCTGCGTTTCAAAGGAAAAGGACAAAGCATGGGGGATTTGACTTGAATTGAATTAGCCCATACGCATTTAATGCAGCATGGAGAGGGTCTCCGCATTAATGATGGATCCAGTTGGCCAAAACTCGCGTTTGAAGAAGGAGAGAGAAAAATGGAAAAAGAGAAGAGTGAAGTAGTTGGATAAATTCCCGGTATCTGGGAAAATACCGAGATCTCCGGAAAAGTCCTAAAATTAAAGTGTCTCGGAAAGCTCTCCAAAAATTTACAAAAATCATAAATATTATGAAATGACTTTTGGTGAAATCGATTTTCAGAAATTCAATCCCATTTTCAAAATAAAATCCTGGAATATACTGGGATCGGTGTCTACACCGGGTAGGCTGAATTTTCGATAAAATCTGAAAATCCCCAGAAAATGCCCAAGGAAGAAAACATAATTCTAAGAAGGAATGTGAAAGCAGAATCCGGAAATTTGATTCCAATTGTAAATTAAAATTCCTGGAATCAACCAGTGATACTGGTCGACACCGGTTTTGAAGATCTACAATTTAATTTCAAAAAATTCCAGAAAATCATGAAAAATCTAGAATATTAAAAAATAAATTTGAAACTAAAATTAGTCAAATCTGAATATCAAACAGATCAAATCATGCAGTACTGCTATATGAGTAAGTATTTAAATAGCAGAAAATAAATAAATAATAATAATAAAATGCACCAAAAATCAGGATACGTAATTGTGCACGTATACCGAGGATGGGGTGTTACAAATACGATAATTAGTAACGCGAGGTCTGCATCTTTTCTGAGCAGAGATACGAAACCCGCATCTCAAAGCCAAAACGCGAGAGCTGCGTCTGTCCTATAGAATGTAAAATCCGCGTCTCTGAACATTGCGTCCCTGAGACTTGCTTCCCAGGGTTATGACGTAAGGTTAACATTCGCTCTCCGATGGCTCGGGACAGAAGGAAGCTGAAAAGTCCTTATCCTCAGATACTCGAGGCTGGTCTCTTCGATCCCCCTCTGACAAATCTAAGAGACTACTTGACAAAGAAGAGGAGTGTTCATCAAATCACTCTACAATGCTATTGTGAAGGCTCATCACAGTGGTGCTCTCTGAATGCCATTGCAGCTCACATGTAAGCAAACAGTCAGTGTTCAACCGGTTATCATCAACGCCAGTCTCCCACTCGACCAAAAGGCGTCGCTCCCGCACGAGGAGAACCTTCTCTGATGCGGAATACCCTGAAGTCACTGCAAACATGGTGGGTCCAAGCACTATGCTAAACAGGACTAAAGGAAAGTAGCCAATAATCAGCTCCGATGAGTCTGACACTGAGCCGGAAGGAGTGTACCGGCAGACCCGCACTCGGACTGGTACAATAGCCCTAGTGGACTATAGTGCCCTAGCCCTGGGCGTTGAAGTAAGCGAGGCATACTCTACTATCACAGAATCACAAGCCTCGAACTCTTCGGTAGAGAAAGAAGCTTTCGTGTACATGACAGAGACTCTTGAAGAAATGGCCAAGCGCTTTGAACAGCAAGCCAGGTCCAGAGGGAGCAACTCAATATGATTCGTGCTCAACAAGAATTTATCGACACCCTTAAGCAGATGCTTTCGCAATTGTTTGAGGACAAAAAGAAGAAGTCGAAGACCAAGACTCCTTCCAAGAAGTCCAAGGGCAAACGGAAGGAAAGGGAGAGCTCATCTTTTGCGAATACCGAGGATGAAGAGCAATCTAACTCTGAGCCATCCAAGCCTCCATCTGAAGAGGAGGTTAATTCAGAGAATGGGAGTACTTATTCCAAAAGGATAAGCAAACTAAAGCAACATCTTGAGGCCCTAACCAACTGGAAAGGCCTCCAAGAAGCAGGAGCGGTCCGGCCATACCTGGCTAAGCAGGATCTTGTCTCGTACCCTCCTAAGTTCAAAGCTCCGACCCTACAGGCCTTCGACGGCAAGGGGTCACCGAACCAGCACATATAATACTTTAAGTCTCAAACCAGGAATGTAGTATCAAATAATGCTATCCTGGCACGTTTCAGCACCCTGAAAAGGATTGCTTTTGAATGGTTCATGAAGCTCCCAGAAGACTCTATCATGACTGGGGTGATCTGAAAAAGTTTTTCCTCGCCCGTTTTTTTGAAGATGACTCGAAAATTACCATGCCGACTCGAAGATTACCATGCCGACTCTGCTGATGACGAAATAGCAGAAAGGAGAATCAGTTAAGGCATTTATGGAGAGATTTTGGAATATGGCACTCGGATGTCCCAGCAGTATGACCCAGGCCACCTTGGTGAAAACATGCGCCATAATTTACAAACCTCACTCCTAATTCAGATAGGAGTGGCTGAGAGCTGTACCTGGAAGCAGTTGGTTCAGTAAGGCGAGCAAGCAGAGGAGATCATCGCTAGGATTAAGGCAGAAGAAGGCAAGCCCAGATCTGATAAATCGATGAGGCACGCGCCAGAAGCATCCTTTCAAGCTAAAAGAAAGGACACACTGGCCTCAGAAACGAAGTCTCCCTCTAAGTCCCAACCAGCTGGAGGAGATAGTTCTTCAAGCTAGCCACGCGCCAACAAGCAGTACTCCTTCATGGACAAGCATGCTGATTCGTTATTCAAGTTACTGAACAAGAGCAATAGACTGAAGCTTCCTGAAACTAGACGTCCTGAGGAGGTGGGCAAGACTGACAATCCTAATTACTGCTTGTACCATAGGATGCTGGGGCACCCTACCAAGAGTTGTTGCATCTTCAAAGATATCCTCCAAGCTTTGATTAATGCAGAAGTGCTCAAGCTCCGCCTGGAGAAGAAGAAGGTGACAACTAACATGACATCATTTCTTCAGTTCGAGGTACAACCTCCAATCCCAACCAGAGTAGTTCCCATCCCGAAAGGGGAACTAAGGGTAATCAATACAATCCACATCACCAGCGGGAGAAAAGTCTCGTACCAGTTCCTACTCCTTAAGGAGAGATCATGTGGGTTTATCTCGACCTCATGGAAGGCCAGCAGTGGACTACTGTTACCAACAGGAAGTCCAGAGGTAAAGCAAAAGCCTCGCCTTGCAATGTGGTTTATGCTTCCTCCAAAGAAGTAGAAACCGATGTCACCTCGTTAACTGATTCTAAGGAGGAGACGATTATCCTTCCTGCAGAACTGAATGCACTGCTCGTAGCAAGGACTCGTTCGGGTCAATTGTACTTGAAAAAGTATGACAAAGTGGTGGCAAATCTGCCTAAGCCCACCAAAGAGCCAACTAAGCAATCCACGAAGTAACCTGTGGAGAAGCGAAAGGAGCTTCGTATGCTAAACCTCTCCCAAAAGACAAAGCAGAGGGATCTTCAGCACCTTATCTCTTTGATGTTTTGGCTCAGCTGGCCAACATCCCGGCCAGAATTACCCTCTATGAGCTCCTGAAACTGTCCAAATCAATAAGGGAGGCTCTGAGAGAAGGTTTAGCCGATGCTGAGACCTTCATGGCCCGATTCTGGCTAAATTAAGGAGGAAGATGAAGAAAATTACCTCTACACCTTTAATATGTCCCCTGCATAACCTTCACTCCAGACGACATGCAGGTCAAGGGGCAACATGATAGGCTCCTGTATTTCATAGGATACATTGGATCATCTGAGGTGAGCTGCATTCATGTGGATCCAGGATCCACGTTGAGCATCATGCCCCGCCAGATCATGCAGCACTTGGGAATCCCCACTCATCGATTAAGCACCACTCAAACTACCATTTATTGCTTCAACGCTAATGGTACGCACCCGATGAGAAAGATTAAACTTAAATGCCCGATCGGGGACCTAAGATCCTAGGTGATGTGATATGTTATTGACGCTGACACTTCGTATAATTTGTTGCTAGGACGACTATGGATTCATCGCAATTCCATCGTCCCCTCTACTCTCCACCAAGTCATGAAGTATGTTGACAGAGATGAAAAAGTTTGAACGTTAATTTTCGAAAGGCATCCGTTCAAGAGGGTAGATAATTACTTTACAAGCTCCCTCATGATTCTCTAGAAGCAGACAAGAATCCCCAGTTAGAGGAACCACACTCTGCTAATGAAGCTGATGTCGAGCCAGAAGCAGAAGAAGAATGTCTTTGAGAGCTGAATCCTCTTATAACGAGCGTTAATAAGCTCGATGTCAATAACATCGCCAATGATGTAGGCGAGTGGTATATTAATGAAGAGCTAGATTTGGCTTATGTTTTGGTATTTGCTTCTAATTCCGTACCATTAGAGACTAGTACTGATGTAGATGATGACCTCTGGTCCGCAATAGATGCCCTGACATCATTGCATGCACTGGTGAGATCATCTTTCGCAGCATATCAAAGCATTAGTGATATGCAAGAAACCTTCTTCAAGGTCCCAGCAAGACGCGAAGGTTGAAAACTGATCTTTTCGGAAGAGTCGAATCCAAACCAATGATTCGTGAAAACTCAAAATGTGAGACCGACCCCCCTCAATTCTCTCATTACGAGCCAAATGTACTCAAAATGATGGAGAACATGGGGTATGACCTAGCAAGTGGTCATGGCTTGAACTTTGGCAAAGGAAGGCGAACATGGCTTCGATCTTTCGTTCCAAAAGAGAAAACCCCTGACTATTATCACCGAACTTGGAGGGGGTTGGGCTATGTGTCAACTCCAATTCTGTCAGCCTCTGAGTCTGAATATCATAACCACTCGTCAGGCACGTCATCGTGGGAGTCAGATGTCAGTGTTGGCGACATCTTCAAAGACTTTTTGGTAAACATGGTTTCAATAAGCCACCCAGAAGATGGAGATAAAGAAATGATCCAGTCAGATACAGATCCCTAGATCAAACACCTAAATACTCTCTGGGATATTCACTTTGAACAACGTGAACCACCCACAGAGGATAAGGTAACTCAGATCAATCTGGAGATGAGGCTAATCCTAAGCCCATCTTCATAAGCGAAAGCTTATCACCTCCCGAGAAAGAAGATCTAGTATGTCTCGTGCGAGAGTATATAGATGTTTTAACTTGGAACTACGAGGATATGTCTGGGATTGATCCTCAGGTGGCTATGCATCGCCTCAATATTAATCCAGATGTGAAGCCTGTCAAGCAGCAGTAATGAAGGCTTCACCCTGAGATTATGAAAGCGATTCAATCGGAGGTTAAGAAGCTTATCGACTTTGATTTCATCAGGGAAGAACAACACCCTGACCAGGTAGCTAATATCGTCCCCGTCACCAAAAAGAATGAAAAGATCCAGGTTTGCATTGATTTTTGTGATCTAAATGAAGTTTATCCTAAGGATGAGTTTCCTTTTCCAATCACGAATGTCATGATCGACAACATGTGTGGGTTTGAACGAATGTCTTTCATGGATGGATTCTCTGGATACAATCAAATTAAGATGTACCTTGACGATGAGAAACATACATCCTTCAGGACACCACTAGGGGTGTATTGGTATACCGTGATGCCCTTCAGATTGAAGAATGCGGGGGTGACATATCAGAAAGCTATGAATATATATTCTACGAGCATATATGCAAAACAGTGGAATACTACGTAGACGATATTATAGTGAAAAGCTGTGTTAAAGGTGATCACATAGCAGATCTGAAGATAGTATTTGATATCATGCGGGCGCATCAATTGAAGATGAATCTCACCAAATCCTTCTTGGGGTAGCCAGCAGTACATTCCTTAGGTTTGTCGTGACATCTAAAGGAATCCACCTCGACCCAGAGAAAGTCTGCGCCATCTAGGAGATGCAACTTTCAAGGAATCTTAGAGAGCTTAGAGGATTGCAAGGGCGATTAGCTTACATCCGGAGGTTTATTGTAAACCTCTCAGGGTGATGCCAACCCTTCACCAGATTGATGAAGAAGGGTACCTCATTCGTTTGGGATGATGCTAGCCAATAAGCGTTCGAGGAAATCAAGTGGTACCTTACGTATCTACCTATTCTTACAGCTCCAGTGTCAGGAAAACTTTTCGTAATATACGTTCAAGTTATGGATCATTCTCTAGAAACTTTACTGCTTAGAATAATGATCAGGGGCACGAGAAATCAATCTACTACCTGAGTAGAACCATGATTGGACTTGAACATTGATATAACCCAATCGAAAAAGAATGTCTCGCATTGGTGTTCGCTGTCCAGAAGATGCGACACTACCTGGTGGGCCAAACTATACACGTCATATCAAAAGTCAATCCTTTAAGATTGCTGATGACGAGCCATCATCGTTGAATGGTCGATTGGCGAGTGGGCCATATTGCTCTCTCAATATAAGATGCAATTTCTGCCACAAAAAGCTGTGAAGGGACAAGCAGTGGCAAACTTCTTAGTTGAATATCAAGATCCAAGAACGACTAAACTTTATGAAGATCTCCCAGATGAGATCGCTGAAGTTTGCATGACCCAGACGTCTTTTGAAGAATAGGTCTGGCAACTCTTCTTCGACAGCGCATCAAGAACGGGTCCCTGAGGAAATATTGTAGCGGGAGTGGGGGTAGTACTTGTATCTCCACGGAACTACGTAATCCCTAGTGCATTCTTGTTAACTGAGCCGTGTTCCAACAATGTAGCAGAATATAATGCTCTCTTAATCAGGATGCAAGTCGCCAATGAGATTGGCGTTAAAATTCTTGAAGTGTACGGTGATTCAAAGCTCATCATTGATTGAGGTAGACCTGCACAAAAATATAGAATTTCAGAACTTTTAAAACAGTAATGCAAGGTGCTCAATTCTACCACAATAGCAAGTGGCTATGCGGGTCGTGATCCACAAGGAGGGACTAGCGATGGAAGCTTTTCTAGCAAGTTCTCTTTTATGCTACCATTAATGGTTAAAGTTCTTCTTTAGTTTCTTAAAAAGAAAAGAAAAATAAATTACAATGAAGTTAGGCAGAAAGTAAGAGATTGGGAAGATGGAGAAACCAGAATTGGATATGTACAAAGGAATGAAAAAATGAGCGATAAAAGAAGTGGGTGTTGTTAGTGATGGTGATCTAAACTAAAGAAATAAAAGAAAAAAGAAAAGATTAAAGAAATACTTACCTCCTTTGGTTGATGACTTACCTGAAACCCTTACATGTTCTACCTTACTTTGGAGGCGTTTAACGCATAAGCCATAAGATCGAGCTCAGTCCCCATTCACATTACATCATCAAGACGAACAAGAATGAAATGATACGGAGTCTTGAGGAGGAGAACATCATCATGAAATATCGTTGGCACTCACACAAACATTGTTATACTGATGCTTCTAGATTCACTTGAATGCTCATCATAAACCAAAAAGAGAAAAAGTAGAAAGAAGGAGGAGGAAACAAAAGTAAAGACAAACATAAAAAAAGTTACCTTTTATTGCTTGCAGAAACAATGGAAGAAAGGAGGAAGTACATCGATGTCACTCTCAACATAAGCCTCTCTCTCTTACTTACATGAATCTCAATCTAACCTAAGCTTACAAAGAAATTAAAATTATATAAAAAGAAAACAAAAACCTACACTACAAAGAATGAAAAACTAGACTAAATCTTATCTTTGCATGGTCGTCCCCATTTACAGTGAAAACCCTGCTTTTTATAGGCAAAAACCAGAGGGGGAGGTGTGAGAAGATAAGGGGAGCAAACGCTCCCCTTATCTCGACCAAAGAGCCGCGGATCCGCGACTCTGGCCGCAGATCTGCGGCCAGGATGTGGCCACTTGGCCACATCCTGGTGGGGAGTAGGCTTCATAAGATTTGTGCTCTTTTTGTCCAGCTAGATTTTCTGCTTGAGCTCCTAGATTTGCCAAATCGGCTTTGATCTTTGGCTTAACCGATTGATTTGAAGAGATATGTTTTTAACTAATTTCCAACCGATCTGAACCGACCTGATCTGCCCTGATTTATTGACTTCGAATTAATTCTGATTAAATCAGAATTTGGTGGGCTTTTGGGCTCGTTTCTCTTCCCTCTTCTTTAATACTGGGCCTGCAAATAAATTAGACAATAATTAGAAAAAAGCAGAGTTTATTCTTATAATAGATATGAGAATATGATAATAAATGTGCAATATTAGCGACCGATCACACCCCCATACCTATCTTTTGGTCGTCGTTGAGCAAAACAACTAAACTATACTAAAGATTATTAGACCACTTTCGCAGGTCACGCAATTGCACTGAGCATGTGCAACAAGCAGTTAAACCTCTAGATTTTTCCTAGAGGACGAGTTTTGTCTCGTGAGGATTTTCAGCGGATTACACCCACAAAATCTATAAAGAAAAAGAAAAATGTTAGTATTTTGAATACACATTTTGAAAGAAAAATATTTGAAATATTATTATAAGTTTTTAAGTAATTATAAGTTATAGGAAACTAAATTTTTCATTCCTAAACTTAGTCTCTATTCAAAAATTTGTTATCAATCAAAGTAAGGAGCCAAATTGTACTTCTCATATAGTCTATTACTTTACCCTAAGTCATATGCACCTTGAGGGTTCTTTAACTCTAACTCTTATGCCTTATTTATTATATATATATATATATTTTTGATAGCATTATTCCTTAGTTCTATTAGGCTTTCTAATCTGCCCATGTAATGATCCTTTAATCGATGGCTCCCAAACCAAACGGTCTTAGGGCACCGGGTGAGAAAACACCCCAAGGACTTAGGACTCGAGCAAATAAGGCCACAAAACTAATGATTTTATTATATGAACCACTTTTAAGAGTGAGTACTTATACTTTATGAAGCACAAATACCCAGCTTAATTAGAGGATTTATATATATATTTCTTTTCAAATTTATCTAATAATCTTTTGCATAAATACCAAGGCTTGCTTAGGTCAAAGCACCTAACTAATCAATAATTAGATTTGTTCATCTTTCATAGATCTATTTTCTTTTTTTTATATATATATATAAGACATAAGAATCTTTGTTTTTGAACCCTAAGTGTGTAAGTGTATGAAGTATGCATATTTCATTAAGGTAAAGATCAAGATTAAATTACTTTGACAAACTATCTTCCTAACCCTAAAATCAAACAAATAATCTTATTTTGACCAAGTTTAAGAAACCTAATTTTGATTTTCCTATTCCTTAAAATTGACTCAATTTCTTACAAAAAATATGTCAAAATATTGTTTCTATTTTCAAAAAGTTTTTAAAAGTAAAGAAAATGTTAAAAAAATTTTTAAATAAAAAGAAAAACCTAAGTTATGTTAGAACCCTCCCCCACGCCTATCTCATGTATTGTCCTCAATGTATGAATTAATGCATAGATGCATGAAAAAGAAGACAGGGAAGGAAAATACTACCTTAAGGTGGTGGTTCCGTGGTGGTCTGATTGGTCCACGAAATGCGGCCCAATCAACTTTGCATGGAGTTCGGAGGAACCCACCAGAAATTTCTCTAATATAACCCACTAAAATGATGTATACATGAAGGATTTTTATTAAAAATTTGACCCCATCTAATTTCTAAATTTCATAATTAATTTCGGAGTCAATTTTGTTAACCGCCTTGTCCCAAAATGGAGTTTGAAAAGATGGAATGATTGACTTAGACTTTGAAAGTATGGGAAATAATACCGACTCAGAAAATGACTTAAGTCAAGTAAAGGTTCAGGAGTCGAGATTGGTTCAAGAAGTTGGTCCAAATCAAGAAGTTGAAACTCAAGTCCACATTCATTTCCCCACAATGGATGTGACTTAATATTGGTGATTCAAGTTCAAGAATGACAGGTGTGGGAATTAAAACTGACTCTAAAATATTACTCAAGTCGGGTATTAAAACAGGAGTCAATATTGATTCAGGAATTTGAACTGGATCACAAAATTGAGAATCTTGGTCACATTTCTCATTGAGTTCAATTTCATAAAAATGAGAACTTGCCAATTTGTCAATGGGACTTTCATAAGTATGAAATTGGTCAAGTTCAATATGATGATCATCAAATATGGGCGATTCAATTTCATTATGAATTGGCACAGGATTCAATGTTGACTCGAGAAAAAGATTGAAATCAGGTGAAGACACCGGAGTCATAATTGAATCAGGAAGTAGAATTGAATCACTAAGTTGAGGTTCATGATCATAATCATTCTCAAGTTCAATTTCATGAAAGGAATAACTTACCAAACTGTCAATGTCACTTTCAAAATTTGGAGTTTGGGCAAGTGCAAATAATTGTGCTGAAATGGAACGTTGTTTTCCAAAACAACACGACTCTTCGGCTCTAACAGAATGGGTAGCGACATCAAAACTGGCCAAACGGTGAGAACGTAGAGTTTGGACCATCATATCTATGTCATGATTACGAGCGTTTTGAGCCTGAGTCATAGCTTCAAGTATCTTTTCATAGTTGATTAGTTCATCGTTTTGTTGCGATTGGTCTTGAAAAATGAAGTGTTGTTTTGAAATTGATGGTGAAATTGTGAGTCCATCAGATTTTGTGATTGTTGTTTGGACTCACGCATACTCATTTTCAAAATTGATGGTTTTCTATTTTGGACTGGTGGAACTGAGCATGAATCTTGAAAATATTGTGGACAGGGTGGATAAGGAGGACGAGTTGGTTGAAAATTGGACTCGGAGAGGTGAATCCCCATTGACTCTGTGAAGAGTTGAAATTATTCTGGAAATTATGGTTATAAGATTGGGGCATGAGTTATATTGATTCGGATAAAACCAATTCGGCACACTATGTTGGTTAAAGTTATGATATGCCGGGTTGGTAATATCCGAAAAAGAGGTTGGTGTGTAATATGGATTACTATTAAAATTGAAAAAATTATTATTATAAGCCATATCACACAATAAAATACAAACAAAGAAAAAAACAAACAAATAAGCAAACAAATAAAAAGAAAAAAATTTTAAACTAAGTTAGGGTAGACCTATGACCTAGACAACTCCTAACTGGTTAGACTGTCCACGGGAGGTATAATGCAGACTTTGACCACAAGCTAATCGGCCAGGTTAGGGAAAGATTGGTGGGAGGTTATCCGTCAAAGACGTTCCTTAATTAAGTAACCACCAACCTTCGGGATTTCGGCCCTTAATCCCCTTCCTAGACACTGATTTGGCAGGAGTCAAATTCCAACACCTTTCCCCTTAGGATAATCTCCTAATTGAGTCCGAGATGTCCCTAGGGCCAACGTCTACTCATTTTTAGTTAGGCTTGGGTTATTGAGTGAGGAGATTATTTGTGGGCTAAGGGAGGGTAATGACTTCCCCACCTTATCTTGTTTATAGGACAAGCCCTTAAGTCAATTTAGTGCAGTGTACAAGTATATAGAAAAAAGTAACATTCAAGCAATGTTTCATACAAGATATACTAAATGCTATGCACACATACCTTGCTCCAGCACTCTTCAACAGTAAATAGAAAATGTAATGAAATAGATACGTGCTTGAATGCAAAGTCTAAATCATTTTTTTAGCATTTACAATCAACTTTTTACTGTTGTGTTAAAAATATATATACAGTGAGTCAAATAAGGAGATAAATGTTACAGATATTTAAACTACGTAATTCAGCCAACCTGCAGAAAATACAGGTTAGTAGTTCACTCAGTTTGCCATAGGACTATAGCAAATCTGAGGGCTTCTTGGCTCTGCTTTCTTGAGCAGAATCCAAGGCCACTTATGTGTCCACTGCAGTAAGAATTCCTTATTGTTAAATTTGTACATAAAACAAAGAAGAAAGTTAACCAAAAATGTAAACTTTTAAAGAGAATTGCTTACCGTCCCTCCCCGGCAACGGCGCCAAAATTTGATTGAGGTAGACATGCACAAAAATACAGAATTTCAGAACTTTTAAAACAGTAATGCAATGTGCTCAATTCTACCGCAATAGCAAGTGGCTATGCGGGTCATGATCCACAAGGAGGGACTAGCGATGAAGCTTTTCTAGCAAGTTCTCTTTTATGCTACCATTAATGATTAAAGTTCTTCTTTAGTTTCTTAAAAGGCAAATACAATGAAGTTAGGCAGAAAGTGAGAGATTGGAAAGATGGAGAAATCAGAATTGGATATGTACAAAGGAATGGAAAAATGAGCGATAAAAGAAGTGGGTGTTGTTGGTGATGGTGATCTAAACTAAAGAAATAAAAGAAAAAAAAGAAAAGATTAAAGAAATACTTACCTCCTTTGGTTGATGACTTACCTGAAACCCTTGCATGTTCTACCTTACTTCGGAGGCATTCAACGCATAAGCCATAAGATCGAGCTCAGTCCCCATTCACATTACATCATCAAGACGAATAAGAATGAAATGATACGGAGTCTTGAGGAGGAGAACATCATCATGAAATATCGTTGGCACTCACACAAACATTGTTATACTGATGCTTCTAGATTCACTTGAATGCTCATCATAACCAAAAAGAGGAAAAGTAGAAAGAAGAAGGAGGAAACAAAAGTAAAGACAAACATAAAAAAAGTTACCTTTTATTCCTTGCAGAAACAATGGAAGAAAGGAGGAGGTACATCGGTGTCACTCTCAACATAAGCCTCTCTCTCTCTCTCTTACTTACATGAATCTCAATCTAACCTAAGCTTACAAAGAAATTAAAATTACATAAAAAGAAAACAAAACCTACACTACAAAGAATGAAAAACTGGACTAAATCCTATCTCTGTTTGGTCGTCCCCATTTACAGTGAAAACCCTGCCTTTTATAGGTAAAAACCCAGAGGGGGGAGGCGTGAGAAGATAAGGGGAGCAAACACTCCCCTTATCTCGGCCAAAGAGCCGCAGATTCGCGGCCAGATGTGGCCACTTGGCCACATCCTGGTCGGGAGTAGGCTTCGTAAGATTTGTGCTCCTTTTGTCCGGCTAGATTTTCTGCTTGAGCTTTTGGATTTGACAAAACGGTCTTTGATCTTTGGCTTAACCAATTGATTTGAAGAGATATGTTTTTAACTGATTTCCAACCGATCTGAACCGATCTGATCTGCCCTGATTTATTGACTTCGAATTAATTCTGATTAAATCAGAATTTGGTGGGCTTTTGGGCTCGTTTCTCTTCCCTCTTCTTTAATACTGGGACTGCAAATAAATTAGACAATAATTAGGAAAAAGTAGAGTTTATTCTTAAAATAGTATGAGAATATGATAATAAATGTACAATATTAGCGACCGATCAATCGTCAATCAGGTTCGGGGGAAGTACGAAGTTTGACATTAAGACTTAGTGCCCTATCACAACGAATCATCTACATGGAAGAGAGATTCAGAAACTTCTACATTGACTATATACCTCACCAGCAAAATACACATGCAGATGCACTATCGTCTCTCGCTGCTTCCTTGGCTCTTCCAGTCGGAGCGACAGAGAAAGTATTCGTTTATAGCCATGACTTGTACTATCTGAAATTCACCCTTGAAGATGATCAAACGCCAACAGGAGACCTTCAAGTTAAAAAAGCTCTAGAGATTTCAGCAGACCCAGAGCTCAGGGATTGGCGATTTCATACATCGACTATGCCTTGTACGGTATACTGCCCGATGACCCTAAAGAGGCAGCTGCCATTAGAAGGAAAGCCCCTAGATTCTACTACAACGCGATTACAAGAACACTATATCGCCGATTGCATGATGGAATCCTCCTTTGCTGCCTATCACATAAGGAGGCACAGGAAGCACTCAAAGAGGCTCATGACAGTATGTGTGGAGCTCACCAACTTGGTCCAAAGCTTGGAGATCGAATCTAAAGACTGAGATATTATTGGCCAAAGTTGATCTCTGACGCTATCACTTATGCTAAGCGATGCCACGCCTGTTAGATCCATGGCTACTTCATTCATCAGGCACCGGGACATCTTCGTCCTATGACTTCTTCCTAGCCATTTGAGATGTGGGGAATGGATGTGGTTAGTCCTATCAGTCCACTTTCATCAAAAGGGCATCGGTTTACCTTAGCTATACACGATTACTGCTCCAAATGGGCAGAGGCTATCCCTCTGACGGAGGTGAAGACATCTGACGTGATCAAGTTTATCAAACATCATTTTATCTACCGCTGTGACGTGCCACGATAGATTGTCCACGATAACGGGCCTCAGTTCTTCAGCCAAGTGTTCCAGAGATCCTGCAACAAGTTCAGAATCCAAAGTTTGTCTTCAATAGTGTACTACCCAGCCGCTAGCGGCCTTGCAAAAGCTTTTAACAAAACCATTAGGAAGCTTCTCAAGAAGTTTGTCTCAAAAAGTTTAACGCCACTGGGATGACAAATTAGGTGAATGCTTGTAGACTTATCGCACAACAGTGAGAACCCCAACAAAAGCTACACCATTCTCTTTAGTGTACGAGTGTGAAGCCATACTCCCGCTAGAAATTCAGATCCCATCTATGCATGTTGCTTTGAGGATGGAGATGACAGATGAGGAGAAGCATCGACTGCGACTCCAAGAGCTAGAAGCTTTCAATAACAAACGCCTGCAAACTTAATAGCAAATCGAGCTTTATCAAGCCCGACTTTTCAGAGCCTTCAACAAGAAAGTTAAGGAGCGGACATTCAAGAAAGGCAACCTCGTCTTGGCTGTCATAGACCCATGGTGATGACACATAAGACGAAAGGGAAATTTCAATCCAAATGAGAAGGACCATTTGTGGTAGAGTCAGTATACTCAAATGAGCATATTGCCTGATAAATCCAGAAGGCGATATACTTATGATGCCGATTAATGACAAATTCTTGAAGAAATACTATCTTTGATCATGCTAACATTAAACCTCTAATCATTGGGTCAAGTATGTATGACGCTTTCATAGAATGCATTCTCTATGACAGAATTCTCAATTGACGACTATGTTCTGCTCAACACGATCATAATAATCCTCATTTATGAACAACTATTCGGTGACAGGTGGGACCAGCGTCGACGAACATCGCTTGAGTTCTGATCGGCACATAAGAAGCTAGTTGGAGAGGAATGGTCGGGTGAACAATGCAGGAGAACACGATCCAATCCTCGATAGAATTGAGCTAATGAATGCAAGCTGAGTATTAGTTTTGTCATTCTTCTTTAGAAACTATCAAAGTTCAACGCTCTCAACGGCTAAAGATAGAGAAAAATATTGACTTTTAAATCCAATAGAAATTCTCGATAACTCATCATGCTGAGGAAGCATGGCTAGCCCAATTCAAATGGTAGTTAGTAAAGGCATACCAAATCCGTTGATAGCTGAGGGTTTGCTAACAATCCTAAGGGACTTGATCCCGCCTCCCCCTTTAAAATTCCTTACCAATTTCCTTCCATGGAATAGTAGGACCACAAAATACCTGTATTCATTTTTCTGGTGAAATGAGCATAGACTTGTCACGTTAACAGTAAACCTCTGACAAGCCATATTCCTGGGTCCCCAGTGGAATCAGTCAAGTTAACATTAAACTTCTGACGATAAAAATTCACTAAATACTCACTCAAAATCTCTCGGCTGTTATATTAACATTAAACCTCTAATGGCAAACCTATCAATACCCCTGGAAAATCAATGTATGTCAAGTTAATATTACACCTCTGACAATTCATTCTATTTTCCACCAAAACCCCATACAAATTCCCTCCCATGGAGTGGTAGGTGCACAAACTCAATCACTGTTATGTTAACACCACACCTCTAACAGTGAAAAGTTTCAATACTTCGTAGTGAGTAAGAACTTCTACTTGATGACTCTCTTACATGGAGTCATAAGTCTTCAAAATTGTCAAGTTAATACTATACCTCGGACAATCCAAACTTCACTTGTCAATTCTTCTTGATAGAATGGCAAGTCCTCAAAATTGCTCATATCGCAAACTAACTTTTGTCATGTTAATACTACACCTCTGACAGATTACTGTTAAGTTTAACATCACACCTCTAACAGTGATCAAGTTGCTGTCAAGTTCAACATTAAATCTCTGACGAGCGATGCAAGATTTAACATCACACATCTAGCATCCGGTTCATTGTTAAGTTTAACACTACACCTATGACAATGACTTTCCCTCGAGCTTCCGAATCGAAATCGAGATGACCAATGCTAAATACAAAATTACACCTCTAGCATTACCTCCACTGTTAAGTTCAACACTATACCTATGACAGTAGTATCTTCAATTTTTCCAACAAAACTGAAATTCTTGTGGGGTTAAGTTAACATTACATCCCTAGCTCACATCCTTGTCATGTCAATATCACACCTCTGACGAGATTCAATCCAATCCGTTAAGTTAATATCACACCTCTAACGGTAAACAAAATACTTAGATCCTCGATAAGTCTAGTTTCATTTGTTATTCTCGTCAATAGAATGGCAAGCCCACTTAAAATTATTGTTAGGTTAATATCATTCCTTTAACAGTGTTCTCTCTAATCTCCAACCGAGTCTTAATTACGTTAATACTAAACCTCTGATGATAGACTCAACCGCGATCCCCTGTGAAGTGAAAATTTCACTTGTTATTCTCTTCCATAGAGTATCAAGTCCACCAAACTTGTTCAATTACAAGTCTAGTTCATACCGTCAAGTTAACATTACACCTCGGCAGTAATTCCTTCAAAATCCTAAATAGATTTGTCCATACTTGTCATTCTCATCCAAAGAATGACAAGTTCATAAAACCTATTCCACTCATGTCAAGTTAATATCATACCTCTGATAGTAACCTTTTTAAATTTCTTAAATGAAAATTTTTAACTTTGAGTTGCTAAGTTAAAATACCACACCTCTAGCAAATTAAAAGTAATCGCTTTCACTTATCTGATTTTCAATGCAAAAAAGAAGTCAAGACAAATACGAAGACAAAAAAATATCACTTTTATTGATATTCAAAAATGTGAAAGTGATACAAACACTCCCTTATCTAATAAGATTGAGTGTTACAACAAAGGAGTACAAAGAAGTCCATCTTTCTCAGCGAAAGGTTGCACTCACTCCGTGAAATATTGAAGATACGCAATGTTAGTCTTCTTGACTACAACCAGGAATAACAGATCAACTTTCTCTTCTCTTAAGAACAATGGTGTTTCTCGAGGTCGAAATGCAAGGGAACATTCTGATTCCACCCGGCCAACTGGTGCGAAGGTCTTCACAAGGCCATAATCCTTCACTTAATGGGAAGCCCCACACCAGAAAGTCATCCAATGAGCATAGGTTTTTCATCGCTATCACTTCTTTGAACAAGATTGGTGAAGTGAGGATCCGAGACCTTACTGGTAACATCCTCTTTTCTATGACCTTCAAATACGCCATGGTCATTTTAATCAGAAAGGATCCGAGACCTTACTGGTGCATCATGCCCAATAATGTCTTGATGTATATCGAGAATCGCATAGATTTTTCTTGCCCTTGGACATAAGTTTTGACTTCTTAAGTGGTCACCAATTGAAAGAATTGGTCGTTTCATGTCTACCTCAATGGACGCGGCAAAGACACTAGAGCCAACACTATCAATATGGCCAAGACCTACAAGAAAGAAAAACCCGAGGGTTAAATTTCTGCAAGGATAAAAAATATAGATCTGAATGCACAACTCAACATGAGACTCAATCTAATGATCAAAACGCGGAGCATATATTAAGGGTGCAGATGCGAGTCTTAAAAATTTTCTAAGTCATGAACTCTAGACGCGAGTTATACGCTAGACCGCGCATTTAAGGCTTCAAAACGCAGAGTTTGCCACGCTCTGCAAAGACAAAAAATATGCACAGCCTAACTGAGACTCGAGTCTTGGAAAAACAACAGAGTTTACGTCTCTTCAACAAAGTGAGAGCCGCATCTCCACTTTGATGTTCGCGTCTCTTTAATGAATGAGAGTCGCGTTTCTATTTCAGACGAGGTCCGCGTCTCTGAGGCAACATGACCTTTGTGTCCACAAGATCTGTGTTCAGTCTCTGCTTTTGCAATCAGTTCAATAGTGCACTAGCAAAAGCTATTGGCAATTTTCCCCGATTCAACAGTACATCGACAACTAGCTCAGAGCACCGATGAGGTCTGGACTGCGTATCTAAACACTCACGATAATCATCTCTGGTGGCTTCAAAGAGTTTTATAATACACTCACGAAGACCAAGATCCAGACAAGATCAAGCTCCAGGTATCTTAGAAGATTGCCAATCCAGTCTTGAGAGCTTGTTGCCAAAGAAAGGTCCAAAGTGTTTCGAAACCCATCCCAGTCAACTGCGGAGTTTAGAAAACTTTGGAGGGATTTCTGTAAACTGTCTAAAAATCGCTGAAGATTAGTCATCAGATAACAGAGTTCATACTTTAGACGCAAGGATGATCAGAGCCATTGATGCATCGTCAAGACGCGGAGTTTGAAGCCCGCATCTCAGCATCACTATAGTACAAAAACGCAGAGTTTGAAGCCCGCATCTCAACATCATTACAAAGCCAAGACACGAGGCTTGAGGCCCACATCTCAACATCACTGTAGTACCAAAATGCAGGGCTCAACGCCTGCGTTTTAACACTACAATAGTGTCCAAATGCGGGGCTCAAGGCCTACGTCCAACATCATCTCAATGGCTAAACACAGAGCTCAAGCCCGCGTTTCAACTGCAAATGAACCCTGCGTTTTAGTTATAACTACCCTCATTACTGGGTCAAGTATCGCCTACGTAATAAGTGAGTTAACTGAAAGTACACCTAGATAGGGGTGAATAGGTGTACAAGATAATCTAGAACAAATGATGAGAAATCTAAAACTTAATTGCAAACACACTATGTGTAACCAGAGTGAGCCCGAATTTTCTGTGAAGGGCTCTGGAACTACTCCTCTAGATTCCCCTAGACTAAGAGTTAAGGTGCTATTAAAAGCTCTCTTGGTTGAACACAAGTGTAGGCACTCAAACGATATCTAGCATATGAATATGAACAAGTAATAATGATGCAAGATATAAAGAGAGAGAGAAAGATCTAAACGCAAACACAAGGATATGTTTCGAGGTTCGAGCTACTGCTCTACGTCCCTGCCTTCACACAGAAGGATTTTCACTATGTCTACACAAATGTACCTCCACCGAGGAATTACAACTCAACATCAGGAGTACACAACTCCTCTCTCAAACACAAACCTCTACACAAGAGGTGGGCACTAAGACAAACACAAAGCAAAGGAAAATATAACTTAGTGATCATAAAGATCACAAATAATCTCTTTGTGATCTAAAGAGCTCACTAACAAAGTCTCTTACAATACAAGATCCTAGAGATAGATTAGCAATGAATAGCTCAAGTATGTGAGTGGTCAAAGCTTTTGGAAAAGAAAACACAAAGAAAATACTTGGGAAAAACTTCTTGATAAATATGAAAATGAAGAACAAATAGAACTCCTAAAACTTGTATTTCTTTGATTTTTCCAAAACTTTGAAAATAAATAATGATAGAGAATTTTAGCACAAAAACTCTTTTGAAAACTTTGTTAAAAACACTTGAAAAGGTAGAAAAAATGAAAATCTAGTTCAAACAACCCTCAAAGGACCCATATTTATAGGGTCTAAAAATATAGCCATTGGGGTCCAGAACAGGTCAAAAATGACCTGTCAGTCGACCGCCCGGTCGACCGGCCAATGATCAGATTTCTGACTGTTGGGGTTACCGGTCGACCGTTCGGTCGAATGCCCCAGGAAAACTTGCCTAACAGTCAACTGCCTGGTCGACCGAGGCCAGAACCAGAGAGCTAACTCTCTGGCTGGTCGACCGGGGCCAGATCCATAGAGCACTCTCTGGATCGGTCGACCGCACAATCGATCGCCTCAAGGCCAAGGCAGCTGTGCACGTCCTGTGCACATCGGTCGACCGATCGGTCGACCGAGCTCTGGTCCGGTCGACTGGTCGGTCGACCGCCAGCAGACTCAGGACTGGGATTATAAGGTTTAAAATGTTGGCTTTAATTACCTATAAAATCCCATAAATCGCATAAAATCCAAAAAATAAGTTTATGTAAATATTTAAAGTATAAATATGTGTTATCAAAATTCAACACATATTACAAACTATTTGAACTATATTTGTGATATAGAAATTAAGCTTTAAGCCAAAAACAGTATTTTTCAAAACTTAGATTTTGAAATGAAAATACATTTTCTCTAAAACTTGTATAGATACAAAAACATGATATTTAAACACTTTTTAAGTATAATGTGTATGGATTGAATTCAATACACATACAAAAGATATATCTATGTTTTTGATGTTAAATCCAAAACTAAGTTTTGATAAAATAAAACTTAAAACACATGAACTAGAATCATCAAAGTAAAATTTTCTATAATATGAAACAATAATGTATATGGATGAAATCTAACATACATAAAACCATGTAAACTTGTTTTGATTCTATCTATTTATGAAAACATATATGTATATTCTTGAAAATTCAAAACGGTTAAACTGAAACCAAAACTATTGAACTTGTGTGAGTGTGTGTGACTTGAGCATATCAAAACTAATCAATCCGTACATAAGATCTAAAATAATAAATTAAAATAAACCTAGACCAAAGTCTTCTCATCGATCTTCATTTCTAAGACGACTCGATCCAAACTCGATCCAAAGAGTTTGACTCCATCCGCGTACTAGATGCGATCTTAACGCGCGAGCTCTTGAATCATCACGTGTTAGCTTCCAAATTAGACTTTGAATCATTTGTTGAAGCTAAACACCTACTAAGATCTTGATTAATAACTAAAACTATATAAACACAAGATAATTAGCAAACTAACCTTCATAAGTTCGTCGTCATCAAAACTAAGGTGAAGGGCCTCTAGGCCAACAATCTTCCCCTTTTTGATGATGACAAAACTTATGAGGTTATATATGCATTAATTAAGGATAAGCTTCATAGAAGCTCCCCCTTAACTCATGCATATGAATAAAACGATAAAGATATGCAATGTAGCTAAAGATATCAATAAAAACATATATATATATATATATATATATATATATATATATATATATATATATATATATATATATATATATATATATATATATATATATATATATATATGTCTGTATGCATGTATGTATATATGTATATATATATGGGTCAAGTGCTCTTAGTAGGTCTCCTTAGATTGTAATCTAAGGAGACAGCTTAAAACTCCAACCTCCCGATTTTTTTTCATGATCCGACCGCACATTATTATATTCATGTTATAAGATATATGCATATAAAAAATCATGTGATTTCAAGTTCATTTACTCATTGATCTAATCGTTCCATTTTGTTCTACTGTTTAAAAACCGTTAATGTTTGAACCCAAAGAAAATAAAGTAAAGAAACTTCAAATCACGTGATTTTTTATATGCATACATCTTATAACATGAATATGATAATGTACGGTCGGATCATTAAAAATAGTTCGGGATGTTGGAGTTTTAAGCCGTTTCCTTAGATTACAATCTAAGGAGACCTACTAGGAACACTTTGGCCTATATATATATGTTTTTATGTATGTATGTGTTGTATAAACAATTAATAAAAACATGCATATATAATCCCAAATCCTTCTCCCCCTTTTTGTCACTCATCAACAAAGGGGTGAAGATAAACAAACAATACAATTAAACATATTTTAAAACAAAAATTTGATACCAATAAAAACTCACCAATTGAAAGAAACCAAATTGAAAGTGAAACCTTCTTTTTTTATCAATTGAAAATAAAATAATTTTTTTACTAATTGATACCAATAGAAAGACATGATACCAGTTGAAAGTAAAAACTAATTTTTTTTTAGGTAAATACTAAAATCGTTTTGCAATAAAGATACTAATATGAGAATAATACCAATTTAAGATTATTGATACCAATATTAAAAATGTTGGGTGAAGAGAAACAAACAATACCAATAAACATATTTTAAAACAAAATTTTGATACTAATAAAAACTTATCAATTAAAAGAAACCAATTGAAAGTGAAACTGTAACACCCCGCTCCCAGAATACGTACTTAGTTGCGTATTCAGATTTTTCGATCGTAATTTTCGATTTACTTCCTATATTTATTTTGTATTATGAATTATTTATATGATCGTTTTGTCTTGGATCCGGATTCGTAGACTCAGAGTCTGCTCTTCTCTGAACCAGGGACCCGATCCTAGTGTCTTACTCAATTTGGTCTTTTCGGTATTCAGATTTGACCGATTTCAGTTTCAAACATCATTTTCCAATATTTTAGATTTTCTATGATTTTCTGGAATTTTCCTGAATTAAATGGAAAATCTTCAAAACCGGTGTCGACCAGCACCACTGACCGATTCCTGCATTTTTAATTTACAAATGGAGTCAAATTTTGAGAAACCGCTTTCCCATATTTGCTTAGAATAATATTTACTATCTTAATTCATTTTTTGGGAATTTTCAGAATTTATCAGATTTCTGCCAGATTTGGTGTCGACTGATATTGGCGGCCGATTCCAAGATTTTAATTTAAAAACTATAAAGAATTTCTTGAAATGGATTTCACCATGATTCTTAGAATAATATTCTTGATTTTTGAGAATTTTTGCGGGTCGCTCCGAGATACTTGATTTTCGGACGATTTCGTATTTTTCCGAAAGTTTTCCGCATCCGCAACCGAATCCCGAGAATCCGCTACTCTAATTATTTTCACGTTTTCTTTTAAGAAAATATCTTTCTATTTTCATTTTCTTTTCCTTTTCTCTTTTTCTTTCCTTCCTTTTCCTTCCACCAAATTCTCCAAACTTCTCCATTCTTTGCGCGCGATTCCCGCGTCTGTGACTCCCGCGTCTTCGACTCCCGCGTCTCACTCTCAAAACCCGCGTCTCCCTGTGCACTCTCTCCTTCCATATACTTCTCTCTCTAATTTTCCTCTCTCTTTCTCTCTCTAACTCTTTCTCTCTCCTCTTCACTTATTATATTTATGACGCGTACGCGAGTTCCATGGATTTCAGAGTTTTCGGTTCTTCTGGAGATTTAGGAGAGTGTTCTCGCCTCCATTTGAGTTTCCCTGCTTTGTCGGGTCGACATGTATTTTATTCCATATTTTCATGTATTTTGTATTGGGCTGAGTCCCTGTATTTGTGTATGCCGAGTGCCAATGACTGGACATGTATTGCTCTGTGACGAATGCTTGTATTAGGGTAGTTTAATTCTTATACATATACCATGCCTGTGTTGTATTTTACTGCTTTATACCATGCGTGGCCGACCCTTCATGGTCATTGGACTCTGGGTTTCTGCCCACTCCTGGGATGGCTAGTAGCCACTGAGAGTGCGCTTAAACCCCGAGCATACTTGACTTCCGGACCCTTCAGCCTCCGGTCTCTCACGATCTCGAAAGGGAAGTGATTGGGACCGACAGGTCTCTCCGTCCTTCAGCCTCCGGTCTCTCACTATCTTGAAAGAGAGGTGATTGGGACCGTCAGGTTCTTCAGCTCCGCCTGGTTATCATGATCAGCACTCAGTACTTTACCACTAGATTCGTCTAGGCGAGAGGCTGCCGGATTTTCCACTCGCACCTTAAGCCGAGTTGTCCCGGTAACCTTGCCAGACGCTCCAGTGTTAAATACTATTTCCTATCTGTGCCTCCAGCTTGCTCAGCTCCGCTTGGTTGTGCTCAGCTACTACTCTATCATCATGCCACGTATTTACCTGATATGTTAACACTTGCTATGCCATTACTTCATACCTGTCATTTACATGCTACTATTTAACACCTGTTTGTATCACCTGACAACTGAGGTGTTATCACCTGACACCAAACATGCTACTATTTGGCAAGGCCCCTTGTTATGACATGACTTGCCATCCGGACTAATATCAATCTCTTGACTTGATTGGTCACCTGCCAAATATCATCCTCCTGTCATGCTATCACTTGACACCCGGCATGATATACTTGACCTCTGATTATCTCATTTACGGGAATACTACACTTGTTATCCTGCATTACATGCAGTGACTTGAATCTAGTACTTGTTATCCTGTATTATATATACAGTGACCTAAAATTATAGTACTCATGTACTCATGAATTCCTGATCATGTCTTGTACCTGCTATTCCCGTAAATTTGATAACTACCTAATAAACCGTAAAATGAGACAACTTACATTGGGTCGGGGGAAACTTGCGGCTATCAATACATGTTCGTGTTTACAGTGGTATTAGGCATGTTGTGCAACTAAAACTTCCAGTCTGACCTGTGGGCCTCCAGGGGACCGAGGGGAGAGCTGGCTCCCTCCTTCCTGGTACCATCTTGATAAGGGCATCCATAAGACCCTCCTGAATCGCCTTGCGGTAGGTTCCGTCACCAAGCAACGGAACATCCTGGGCCGTGGTCCCGGGTATGCACGGGACCCACTGTAAACATTGTTCGTTGATACCCCCGTTGGTTTCCAATAACAACCTTACTTTACTCAGATGTGGATATATGTGTGCTGGGACGCTAGTTCACATATCTAGACATCAGGGTAAGACGAGTAATAATAATAATAAAAGATGCCAACTATGGATCCGTTGTATGCTTTACCGAGCTTACTTCTATTGGGTTTTACATCGGATTTCTGGTTTTATGATTATTATCATATTCGCTGCTCATACCCTGCTTTATTTCTTGTGTTCCATTCCATCAGTCTCATGTTCCTATCTTACCATACCATGAGTACTTCCTGCTTGATATCACTTGTTATATATCTACCTGCCTATACATGCTTATGCTCACGACACGATTTTCAATGCATGATTATGATTCGGTTTTATCGATACACTTGTACTTATCTCAGCACGCCATCTGGCTTTTGCCTCACCACTCTCCTGGGGAGTTCTATCTGACTCCCCTGGATCCTCATGTCCAGGTCATGGAGCTTGGAGCGTGTGGATTCCCCCAGTTGTTGATCAGAGTGGCGCAGCGGTAGCATGGATCTCCAGCAGACCATCTGAAGCTCTATCCTTCCAGGCCCCCTGTGTGCCTCTCGAGTTTTCCTTTTGTAAACTCGTGAGTGCCTTTTGTACTGTTCATACTTGTACATCCTTTGTATTCTCGCATTTGCGCCATGTTGGTGATGTAATATTATTGTAATATTTGTCACCTCTGGTGATAACTTTGTAATTGTACTCATGTGTTGGAATGTATAATGCACCATTTGCTTCCGTACTTTGATTCTTGTCTGTACTGATGCTTAGCGTATATACGTGAGGGTATTTCTGACCTGCGTATATACGTTGCAGTAACGTCTCCGTACCCGCAGGGATCGGGGCGTTACAGGATGGTATCAGAGCCTAGGTTCTACATCCTCAGTACGTCCAGACGGCAAATTAATGGTAAAGAAATTTGCAACTGGAATGCATGAGTCTTGGTTATACAATCCAACTACAAGTACAGAGTTATCTATTCTTGATCATCTTTCCTTTGATTCCTAATCCCTTCCATCTTCCCCTGTTTTGGTTTTTCGAAGCCTTATACCAACTTAAGATATGAGTAGACTAGAGAGGTAGTGGCTGGTTCTGAAGAAAGCTATTATATGATCTCTTCAGCTGACTCTATGGTGCTCGGGTATTCCCAGGATTGATCCTAATCGGGTTATCTTTCAGAAGTCAGTTGTCGGAATTCTCTACGGATATTCTACATTCTCGGTTATATCTTTCAGAGTGATTGATGCCTGGTATTCAGAATTCTCAATTATCGGTCTTCTTTATTATGCTCATGACTAGTTTCCTATATCTTCAGTATTCTGGCTTATTCTCGGAGGGCTATCAAGTATCCAACTCTATTGCAAAGTAACGACATCAGATCAGTATTATTTGGTACCGTTCAAAAACTTATACAGCCAGAGGTGCAGAAGATATCTATATTCTGATTACTATTTCGTCAACTTGAGAGCCCTACCTATAGTACTTCATATCTTGAATGGTATAAATTCCATCCATGTCCCCTTTGTGTTCAATTTACCCCTTATCGAAATTGTGAGGACGCAATTTTTTGTAAGGTGGATGGATTGTAACACCCCGCTCCCAGAATACGTACTTAGTTGCGTATTCAGATTTTTCGATCGTATTTTTCGATTTACTTCCTATATTTATTTTGTATTATGAATTATTTATATGATCGTTTTGTCTTGGATCCGTATTCGTGGACTCAGAGTCTGCTCTTCTCTGAACAAGGGACCCGATCCTAGTGTCTTACTCAATTTGGTCTTTTCGGTATTCAGATTTGACCGATTTCAATTTCAAACATCATTTTCCAATATTTTAGATTTTCTATGATTTTTTGAAATTTTCCTGAATTAAATGGAAAATCTTCAAAACCGGTGTCGACCAGCACCGCTGACCGATTCCTGTATTTTTAATTTACAAATGGAGTCAAATTTTGAGAAACCGCTTTCCCATATTTGCTTAGAATAATATTTACTATCTTAATTCATTTTTTTGGGAATTTTCAGAATTTATCAGATTTCTGCCAGATTTAGTGTCGACCGATATTGGCGGCCGATTCCAGGATTTTTAATTTAAAAACTATAAAGAATTTATTGAAATGGATTTCACCATGATTCTTAGAATAATATTCTTGATTTTTGAGAATTTTTGCGGGTCGTTCCGAGATACTTGATTTTCGGACGATTTCGGTATTTTTCCGAAAGTTTTCCGCATCCGCAACCGAATCCCGGGAATCCGCTACTCTAATTATTTTCACTTTTTCTTTTAAGAAAATATCTTCCTCTTTTCATTTTCTTTTCCTTTTTTCTTTTTCTTTCCTTCCTTTTCCTTCCACCAAATTCTCCAAACTTCTCCATTCTTCCATTATCTTCTACATTCTTCCTCCAAAAATATCTCCTTTCCTCCAAAATATCTTCTCCAAAATATCCAACTCCTCTCCCATCACCATGGCCGGCCAAGAGTGCCACCTCACCTATCCATTTTACAAAAAACCCCTCCCTAAACATTTTTACATCACCTTCACAATTCCAATTCCTATATAAACTTTCCTTCTTCATTCCACTTCATTTTTCTCTTCACCAAAACTCTAACCACCACCAACTTCTCCTTCATATCCACCACAACAACAACCACTACAACTTCTCCACTCCTTACCTTCATCTTCTTCCTCCTCCATCTCCATGTAAACCACCACAAACTCTGACAACTCCACCAAAGCCTCCACCTTCTCCTTTACCTTCTCCAAAATACCACCACCATCAAAACCCTCCACAAAACCACCACCCCATCACCACATCAAGAGCCGGCCACCTCCTTTGGATTGGGGCCGAGCTCTTCTTCGTCAGTAATATCTCCGATGATTATCCCGGTAATCGTTCTCGATTATTCCGGTAATCATTACGGTGACGATTACAACGATAACAACTAACATCACCATCACCTCTACTATTTTCCACCACCATCTTCACTTCCACCATCACTTTCACCATCACAACACCACCTCCATCTCCACTACTTCAACCTCCAAACATCACCTCCTTCACCTTCTTTTTCATTACTCCATCAAAATCCAACTCCTCCACCAAATAACACCACCACCAAAGCAAGCACCTTTCCCTTTCTCTCTCCCTCCTCCTCTCTGTATATTGCTGACGCGGATCTCACCCCCGCGTCCAGGCAACGCCTTAACGCGGATCTTCGCGTTCTTGGCATCTGTTTAAATGCGGCCTTCACGTTCTTATACCGAGGCAATGCGGAGTCCATGCCCGCGTCTGTGTCCCTTTCATGTCTGCACGACGCGGAGCTAATGTCCGCGTCTGTGTTTTTCTCATGCTAACGCGACGCGGAACCCATGACCCGCGTCCGCATTCTTCTCGTGTCCTGACTTGAACGCGGGTCTCGAACCCCGCGTTTGTGGCACCTTTGCGACGCGATTCCCGCGTCGTGACTCCCGCGTCTGCGACTCCCGCGTCTCACTCTCAAAACCCGCGTCTCCCTGTGCACTCTCTCCTTCCATATACTTCTCTCTCTAATTTTCCTCTCTCTTTCTCTCTCTAACTCTTTCTCTCTCCTCTTCACTTATTATATTTATGGCGCGTACGCGAGTTCCATGGATTTCAGAGTTTTCGGTTCTTCTGGAGATTTAGGCGAGTGTTCTCGCCTCCATTTGGATTTCCCTGCTTTGTCGGGTCGACATGTATTTTATTCCATGTTTTCATGTATTTTGTATTGGGCTGAGTCCCTGTATTTGTGTATGACCGAGTGTAACGCCCCGATCCTGGCGGATACGGAGACATTACTGCAACGTATATACGCAAGTCAGAAGTACCTTCACGTATATACGCTAAGCATCAGTACAGGCAAGAATCAGAGTGCGGAAGCAAGTGGTGCATTATACATTCCAACATATGAGTACAATTACAAAGTTATCACCAGAGGTGATCCAATATTACATGAATATTACATCACTGACGTGCGCAATTGCGAGATTACAAGCAGATGTACATGGATGAATAGTACAAAAGGGCACTCACGAGTTTACTAAAGGAACTCGAGAGGCACACAGGGGCCTGGAAAGATAAGACTCTGGACGGTCTGCTGGAGATCCACGCTACCGCTGCGCCACTCTGATCAGCAACTGGGAGAATCCACACGCTCCAAGCTCCATGACCTGGACATGAGGATCCAGGGGAGTCAGATGAAACTCCCCAGGCGAGTGGTGATACAAAAGCCAAGTGGCGAGCATAGGTAAGCATGCAGGAGCAAGTAGATATCAAGCAGGAACTACTCATGGTATGATAAGAGAAGAGAAGGTAAAGTAGATAGGGCAACACCAGATATCTCCTAAACTAACATAAAACCGATAAAACCGAATAAAACCGATTACGAGCAAAACCGATTGTACAAGCTTAGGTCACGGCCCCATGAGACTAGTACTTCGAAGGAATAATCCAAACAAGGAAACCCTCATCTATATACCTTTGTCTCATGTCACCGTAATCCGAGCGCGTACAACCCGAGTTACAAAACCACAGCAAATTGCATATTCGTATTTTATTATAATTGGGGCCGCCTAAGTTCCAAGCTTCAGTATGTGTCCCATTCCCACATACTTCCACTCACAACTTATATAGCCAGTTATTTGGAAACTGATAAGGTTCGATGAATCATGTTCTGGATGGGCCCCGTACATGCCCGGGACAACGTTTCAGGAGTATCCGGTGCTGAGCCGGAACGTACCGCTAGGTACCGGGACTTATGGACGCCCGAACAGGAATAGAGTATCGCAGATCCCATAGAAATAGGCCTAGGGCGTGTGCATACCCGGCAGGAATAATCAGGAGTAGGGGTGCCAGTACAGCCCACGGAATCCCTGGTGGCCGCCAGGAGATCCCCAAGTATTTGGCCACGCGTGACTCGATAGTGCCACCATGAACATGATTAATCAGGGCCCATCAGTTTCCCCTAAACCAGGTGCAAGTTGTTTATTATAACTTATCAATATTAACAGATTACGGGAATAACGGGTCATGACAGGAAATGGCCCTACAGATTCAAGAGGTGGCCCCCACAGATTCAAGAGGTGGCCCCCACCGGGTACGGTGTGGCACTTTGTTCCATGTGGCACTTTGTTCTGAGGGGATGGATTCTAGAGGTGGCCCCTGTAGGCTGTCTAAAAATGACAAACAGGCAAGCCACCAAAGAAGCAGTCTCAAAGACGCAAAGGATTGAAGCCCGCGACGCGTCGGCCTGAAGCCCGCGTCTCAACTTCAAGACGCGTCGGCCTGAAGCCCGCGTCTTAACATCAAAGCGTGTTGGCTCGACGCCCGCGTCTCAGCATCCAAGACGCAAGGGACTGACGCCCGCGTCTCAGCATCCAAGACGCAAGGGACTGAAGCTCGCGTCTCAGCATCCAAGGCGCGTCCGGCCTGAAGCCTGCGTCTCAGCATCAAGGCGCGTTTAGTCTGAAATCCGCGTCTCAGTTGCAACCGCCCAGATCGTGGGGAGTCGGTTCCCGCGCATATGGCGGGTAGTGGCCCTCGTTCAGGCACATTTTTAGGGGGCACGATCACCCCTTAAGACCCCTATAAATAGCCCTGTTGGCTATGAAGGAAGGGGATTGGATTGAATCAAAAGAGAGGAGGGTCAGAGGATCAAGGCATCGAGAGAGAGAAGCCCAACGTCGACGACCGAGAGAGAGGAGATTCTTCAACAGGCTTACTGAGTACTAGCCTATCTTCGCCTACCTCCTCTTTGAGAGTTTGGTAGCCGGAGCTGAGTTACTCCCCTACCGGCCGAAGAGAAGACCCCCGACGGTCCAGGACGGTCATCTGGTCAACGGAGAACAAGATTCACTCTCCATCGCCACACGAAGAACCCAGCACTAAACAAAGGGAAGATCCAAGCATCCTCCCTCCCTTGTAGTCGGAATATTGTTTTTGTTGTAATCTTTCAACTGATTCAAGGAAATTTTACCGCAAAAATCTCTTTCCCGCACCGTACAAGAGATGGCGACTCCGCTGGGGACTACATTCGTGACCGATGAGCACATCGTGGTACAGGATGACGTTCTCCGTAAGGGGAAGATGGTCGAATCACTCGTCGTTGAGTTCGACCAGGCGAAGTATGAAGAGTTTCTCTCTTCTGGCTCCAAGAGCCCCAAGACCCGCGTCTGCCGCAGGGTCTCAACGACGCAGCCTCCCGAAGCCCAATCCGCGGCTCAACCAGGCGCTGCTGTCACCCTCTGTGCCGCGCCCAGTTCACGCGTCAACGCCTCCTCGAAGGCCCGCGTAACATCCAACGCCTCTGCTGCGATCAACCGCGACGCGCAGAACTCACGCGCCAACGCCTCTCTGAAGGCCCGCGTGGTCCACGGCACAACTGTTGCTGCGATCGACCGTGTCTCGCGTGACGCCCGCGTCTTGCAGAACGCCCGCGTCTCGCAGAAACCCCGCGTCAACGTCTCCCAAGAGACCCGCGTGGTGAACAGCCCTGGTTCTTCAAACCAGGAAATTGTTGGCTTCTCTCCTCCTCCACGACGCAATCGAAATGCCGAGCGTCGACAAAGACGACGCGCGCGTCAACACTCGGTTGGAACCGATGGTTCTCTGACTGGGGTTGGACGCGGCGTTCATATGATGCCTTGCCCGCACCTCGACCAGTGCGAGAAATCCGCGTTTGGCGACCCAAACGCGAGACTCCTCAAGTTGAGTCTGCTGAAGATCAACTTACCAAACGCCGAAGCGAAGTTTCTGCGTCTCATCAAACGCAGGACGCATGCGTTCCCAGGCATGGGGCCCAGCAGCCCATTATCTTCCAAGTCCCTCTGCTTCAACGCAGCGGACAACAGTGCGAGAACCGCGTCTCGTCTCAACAGAGACGCCAGACGCGCGAAATCTCCCAACAGTGCGAGGACCGCGTCTCGTCTCAACAGACGCGCGTAACACCTCAAGTCTCTCTGCCCCAACGCAGTGGACAACAGTGCGACGACCGCGTCTTATCTCAACAGAGACGCCAGACGCGCGTAACGTCCCAAGTCTCTCTGCTCCAACGCAGCAGACTGCAACGCGAGGACCGCGTCTCGTCTCAACAGAAACGCCAGACGCGCGCAACGCAACAGTGTGACCACCGCGTTTCTGAGACCTGCGTTCAGACAGCGCAACACACGACTGCCCCCCGTCTTCGACGCCGTGAGGCCAGTCTATTTAATCCCCCTCCCACGGATTTGAGGGATTATTTGACGAGGAAAAGAAGTGCCAATCAGGCCACTTCTTCTTGCTGCTGTCAACAACTCATCCAGATGCTCTCTGGATGCCATTGCGAATCAGGCGTGCACCAGCCGTCTTTGGTTAGACAGCTGACCCTGATTCCCCCGTCAGCCAAAAGAAGGCGCTCCCACCGAAAGAGAACCTTCTCTGATGTCGAATACCCGGAGCTTACCGCATATATGACAAGCAGAAGCAGGGGAAAACAACCAATGATCAATTCAGAGGGGTCAAACTCTGAGACAGAAGGGGTGTATCGACATACCCGTACCAGGACAGGGACCATCCCCCCAATTGACTATAATGCCTTATCCCGCGGCATTAGAATGGACGACTCTCACTCCGTAGTGATAGAGTCGCAAGATTCGAACTCTTCCGGTGAAAGAGGAGTTTTTGCCTACATGGCAGATGCTCCTGAGGATAAAGAAGACGCTCCTGAGGAGACAACTAAGCATCTAATGCAGATGCAGAAGCACCAAATGCAAATACTCTCCTCTCAACAGAGAACCATTGACGGTCTCAAGCACATGCTTGAGAAATTGCTCGAAGAGAGAGAGAGGTCTCCTCCTAGAAGGCCAAGAGCTAGAAGAGGAAGAGGAGGAAATCCACCCTCTGATCCCTCCGATGGGACACGACGATCTCCTTCGAATGTGTCCAGGCCTTCAGCGCATGCAGGAAGCAACTCAGACTCGGAGAAGGCTCAAGATCAAAGAATGAGCCTACTGGAGCAACGACTCAACGCCCTTGCCAGTCGTAAAGATCTCCAAGAAGCTGGAGTGGTCCGGCCATATCCAGCCGAGTGGGACTTAGTCCCGTACCCTCCTAGATTCAAGGCTCCAACTCTCCAAGCTTTCGACGGGAAGGGATCACCCAACCAGCATATCTACTACTTCAAATCCCAAACTGGGAATGTGGTAGATAACGACGCTATATTGGCGCGACTGTTCATTGGCACCCTGAAAGGGTTGGCCTTTGAATGGTTTATGAAGCTCCCGAAGGTTCAATCAAGAACTGGGGCGACTTGGAGAAGCTGTTTCTAACACGCTTCTTCGAGGATGACTCGGAGGTAACAATGCCTACCCTTTTAGCTACCAAGCAGCGAAAGGGAGAGTCCGTTAAGTCTTTCGTAGAAAGATTTCGGAACACGGCACTCCGATGTCCGAGCGGCATGACCCAGGCCACCCTGGTGGAAACATGTCGCCACAATCTCCAAACCTCACTCCTTGCTCAGATAGGGGTTGCTGAAAGCCGCACCTGGAAACAGTTAGTCCAGCAAGGTGAACAGGCTGAGGAGATTGTTGCCCGCGTCAGAGCGGAAGAAGGCAAGCCCAGGCCAGAAAGGACGACGAGGCGTGCACCAGACACATCCCTCCAAACAAAACGGAAGGATAATTTGGCGACAGAGACCAAGTCTCCCGTCAAACCTCAGTCAGGCAGAGCAGGTGGCTCCTCCAGCCAACCCCGCGCCAACAAACAGTATTCCTTCAAGGAGGAACACGTCGATTCGCTCTTCAAACTACTCAACAAGAGCAATCGACTGAAGCTCCCTGAAATCAGGCGCCGGAAGAAGTCGGCAAGACCGACAATCCCAACTACTGCCTATACCATAGGATGCTCGGGCACCCTACCAGGAGCTGCTACATCTTCAAGGACGTCCTCCAAGCCCTGATTGACGCGGAGGTATTAAAACTCCGGCCAGAGCAGAAGAAGATGTCGGCCAACATGACGTCGATGCTCCACTTTGGGACACGACCCCCGATGCCCGTGGGAGTGATCTCTGTCCCGAAAGGAGAATTGAGAGTGGTCAACACAGACCCTCATCAGCAGCAGGAGAAGGGCTTGGTCCCGGTCCCTACACCTGAAGGAGGAATCATGTGGGTCCACCCTGACCTCGTTGACGAGCAGCAATGGACGACTGTGACCAACAGGAAGTCCAAAGGCAAAGGAAAGGCTTCATCTTGCCACGTGATCTGCGCTTCTTCCCGGGAAGCAGACGCTGATGTTCCTTCGCTGACCGACTCAGAAGAGGAGACAATGGTCCTGGCGGCAGAGCCCAACCAACCGACATCAGGCACCCGCTCAGGGCAGGCGTACTTGAAGCAGTACGGCGAAAAGGCGGTGGTCCCTCCTCAACCAGCTGTAGAGCCAGCTCAGCCCTCCGCAAAACCACCCGTGGAGAAACAGAAAGAAACTCGGTTTTTCTCGGGTTCTTTCAAGAAGTGCAGCGGAAGGATCTTCGACACCTTCGACACCTTACCGCTTCGATGTGCTGGCTCAGTTAGCCAACATCCCAGCACGCATTACCTTGTATGAGCTCCTGAGGCTATCAAAGTCAACCAGAGAAGCTCTACAAGAAGCCCTGACAAACGCTGAGGTCTTTCTGACCCACGTACCGAGGGAGGAAGATGTAGAGAATTGCCTCCACACCTCCCCAAATGCTCCCTGCATCTCTTTCACAAAAGATGACATGCAGGTTAAAGGGAAGCATGACCGACCCCTATACTTCACGGGGTATATCGGGTCATCCGAGGTGAATCGCATTCAGGTAGACCCTGGGTCAGCACTAAGCATCATACCTCGCCGGGTCATGCAATTTCTGGGCATTCCTACCCATCGTCTGAGCCCTACCCAGACGACTATTTATGGGTTTAATGCCAACAGCTCCCGCCCGATGGGGAAGATCAAGCTTAAATGCCGGATCGGGAGCCTCAAATCAGAAGTAACGTGTTACGTCATTGACGCTGACACGTCTTACAACCTGTTGCTGGGACGACCATGGATTCACCAAAATTCCATTGTTCCCTCCACTCTCCATCAAGTCATGAAATACATCGACGAGAGCGGACAGGTCCGAACGTTGATTGCCGAAAGGCATCCGTTCAAAGGGGTCGAGAATTACTTCACGGATTCCCTCTTATATGAGGAGACTAATGAAACCCCGCAACCAGAGGAGCCAGACTCTGGTAATGAAGCTGACGTCGAGCCTGAGGAAGAAGAGTGCCTGTGGGAGCTAGAACCACTTGTAAAGAGCACTAATAAGCTCGATGTTGATACCGCCGACGATACAGGCGGTTGGTATATTAATGAAGATTTAGATTTCGCGTATTTTCCTGCGTGTGAGTCTGATTCAATACCGTCGGATACTAGCACCAACGTAGATGAGGATGTCTGGTCGGCAATGGATGCTTTGACATCATTGCATGTACCAATAAATCATCCTTCGGGACGTACCAGGATGATGGCGACGCACAAAAGTCTGTATTCCTGGTTCCAGCCAGACGAAAAGGCCAGAAACCAATCCTCTTTGGACGAATTTCGTCTGAACCAGCACTCTATGAAGAATCAGAAGGTGAAAAGGAGCCCCCACAGTTCAATCACTATGAACCGAGAACGCTCAAGATGATGAAGCGTATGGGATACGATCTAGCCAATGGACCTGGATTGAACTTCGGCAAAGGAAGGAGATCATTGCTTCGATCTTTTGTGCCGAAAGGGAAAGCACCTGATTATTATCATCAGACGCGCCGGGGGTTGGGTTATGTATCAACTCCAGTGCCATCAGCCTCTGATTCGGAGAGACTGTCAAGCCACGACCACTCATCAGGCACGTCATCGTGGGAATCGGATGTCAGTGTCGGCAACATCTTCAAAGAACTTTCAATAAATATGGTTTCAACAAGTCATCTGGAAGATGAAGATGAAGAAATGATCCAGTCAGATACAGACCCTTGGATCAAACATTTGAATGCTCTTTGGGATATCCGCTTTGAACAGCGTGAGCCACCCACAGAAGACAAGGTTGTCCAGATCAATCTGGGGGATGAGGCTAATCCTAAGCCCATCTTCATAAGTGACGGCCTGTCACCTTCAGAGAAGAAGGATCTAATATCTCTTATACAAGAGTATATAGACGTCTTCGCCTGGAACTACGAGGATATGCCTGGACTTGATCCTCAAGTGGCTATGCACCGCCTCAACATCAATCCGGATGTAAAACCTGTCAAACAACAGCAGCGACGGTTCCGTCCCGAAGTAATGGAGGCAATCCAATCAGAAGTCAAGAAGCTTATTGACTCTGGCTTTATCAGGGAGGAACAGCATCCTGATTGGGTAGCCAACATCGTACCCGTTGTCAAGAAGAACGGGAAGATCCGGATCTGCATCGACTTCCGCGATCTAAACGAGGCCTGCCCCAAAGACGAGTTCCCGTTACCAATCACAGATGTCATGATTGACAATACATGCGGGTTCGAGCGAATGTCCTTTATGGACGGATTCTCAGGATACAATCAAATCAAGATGTACCCCGACGACGAAAAGCACACCTCCTTCCGGACACCTCTAGGAGTATACTGCTACACCGTCATGCCCTTCGGACTAAAGAATGCAGGGGCAACATACCAAAGGGCTATGAATGCCATTTTCCACCAGCAGATACGCAAAACGGTGGAGTGCTATGTCGATGACATCGCGGTGAAAAGCCGCACTAAAGGAGATCACATAGCGGATCTTAAAGCGGTCTTTGACATCATGCGGGCTCATCAATTGAAGATGAATCCCACCAAATCATTCCTGGGGTAGCCAGCGGCAAATTCCTAGGGTTTGTTGTAACCTCTACCGGAATTCATTTGGATCCGGAGAAGGTTCGCGCCATTCAGGAAATGCAACCTCCAAGAAGCCTCAGGGAGCTCAGAGGATTGCAGGGACGACTGGCATACATCCGCAGATTTATTTCAAATCTCTCCGGAAGATGCCAACCCTTCGCTAAGCTGATGAAGAAGGGAGTCTCGTTCATATGGGACGACGCTTGCCAGCAAGCATTCGAGGAGATCAAACGATACCTCACCCAACCACCAGTCCTTGCAGCTCCGGTATCCGGAAAGCCCTTCCTGGTGTACGTCCGATCGATGGATCATTCTTTGGGAGCTCTACTAGCTCAGAATGATGACCAAGGGCGAGAACAAGCAATCTACTACCTCAGTAGAACAATGATCGGGGCCGAACATCGGTACAACCCGATCGAGAAGGAGTGTTTGGCCTTGGTGTTCGCTATTCAGAAAATGCGACACTATCTGATAGGCCAAACCATAAATGTCATATCAAAAGTCAACCCCCTGAGGTTGCTTATGACAAAGCCTTCATCATTGAATGGCCGGCTGGCGAAATGGGCTATATTGCTCTCTCAATATGAGATGCACTTCCTGCCACAGAAGGCCATTAAAGGACAAGCGGTGGCGGACTTTTTAGCTGAACACCCAGATCCGAGGGTAGCCAAACTTTATGAGGATCTCCCAGATGAGGTCGCTGAAGTATGCCTGACTCAGGCAACATTCGAAGGACAAGTGTGGCAACTTTTCTTCGATGGTGCATCAAGGGCAAGCCCAAAGGGACACACAGTAGCGGGGGTAGGAGTAGTACTCGTCTCCCCACAAAACTACGTGATCCCCCGGGCTATCTCGTTAACCGAACCCTGTTCGAACAATGTGGCGGAATACAACGCTCTCCTGATTGGGATGCAATTCGCCGATGAGATTGGCGTTAAAAATCTCGAGGCGTACGGTGACTCCAAACTCATCGTCAGCCAAGTTCGTGGAGAGTATGAGGTCAGGCATGAAGATCTAGTACCATACTACAACGCGACAATCCACATGGCGGAAAAGTTTTCAAACTTCTACATTGACCATGTGCCGCGAAGCCAAATGCGCATGCAGATGCCCTCGCATCTCTCGCAGCTTCCCTAGCTCTCCCAGCAGGAACAATGGAGAAAGTATTCGTCTATAGCCACGACCTATACTGTCCAAAAATTTCCCCCGGAAACTACCCAGGGTCAACAGGAGATCGTCGCGGTAAAGAAACACTTGAAGTGTCAACCGCTCCAGAACTTAAAGACTGGCGATTTCCCTATATTGATTATGTCTTATACGGCATCCTGCCTGAAGACACCAAAGAGGCGGCCGCCATTCGGAGGAAAGCCCCCAAATTTTACTATAATGCGATCACGCGAACACTGTACCGTCGATCGCATGACGGGATCCTGCTCCGGTGCCTCTCATCAAAAGAAGCCCGTGAAGTGTTGAAAGAAGCCCACGATGGTACGTGTGGAGCTCATCAACCTGGCCCGAAGCTGGCAAACAGACTCCAAAGATTGGGGTACTACTGGCCCAAAATGGTCGCCGATGCCGTCGCTTACGCCAAAAGATGTCATGCCTGTCAAATACATGGCGATTTCATCCATCAGGCACCAGGGTACCTCCACTCTACGACCTCTACTTGGCCGTTTGAAATGTGGGGGATGGACGTGGTCGGCCCCATCAGCCCACCATCATCGAAAGGACATCGGTTCATTCTAGCAATAACCGATTACTTCTCCAAGTGGGCCGAAGCTGTTCCTCTAAAAGAGGTAAAATCGTCTAACGTGATCAAGTTCGTGAAACATCACGTTATCTATCGCTTCGGTGTGCCTCGGCGGATCGTCCATGACAATGGACCCCAGTTCATCAGCCAGGCTTTCCAGAGATTCTGTGCCAAGTTCAGAATCCAGAGTGTGTCTTCAACGGCATACTATCCTCCCGCCAACGGCCTCGCGGAAGCTTTCAATAAGACTATTGGCAAGCTTCTTAAGAAATTCGTCTCGAAAAGTCAACGAGACTGGGACGATAAGCTGGGTGAATGCTTATGGGCATATCGCACGACCGTGCGAACCCCAACTAAAGCCACGCCATTTTCCTTGGTGTACGGATGTGAAGCTGTCCTCCCACTGGAAATCCAAATTCCATCTCTACGCGTCGCCCTGACCGCCGAGATGACAACAGAGGAGAAGTATCGACAGCGACTCCAAGAACTGGAGGCCTTAGACGACAGGCGTCTGCAGGCCCAGCAACAGATCGAGCTTTATCAAGCTCGCATCACCAGAGCCTTCAACAAGAAAGTCAAGACGCGAACTTTCAAGAAAGGCGACCTTGTCTTAGCCGTCCGGAGACCCATGGTCATGACGCACAAGACGAAGGGAAAATTCCAACCCAAATGGGAAGGACCATTTGTAGTAGAGTCGGTCTACTCGAATGGATCGTATCGTCTCATAACCTCTAATGGCGATACACTCATGATGCCAATCAATGGCAAATTCCTGAAGAAATACTATCCCTAGATGGTGTTCTCCTGCCGATCAAGTTAATACCACACCTCTGATCAAACATCCAACGCCTTCGACGGCTAAGGATAGAGGAAAACGTTGGCATTTAAGCCCAACATAAATCCTCGACAACTCATCATGCTGAGGGAATAGCATGGCTAGCCCAACTCAAACGGTAGTTGGTAAAGGCATCTCAAATCCGTTGATAGCTGAGGGTTTGCTAAAAATCCTAAGTGGACCTGATTCCACTCTCTCCTCCAAAATCTCTTACCAATTCTCATCCATAGAATGGTAGGACCACAAATGCATACATTACTACGTTAAACACTATACCTCTGGTAATGAATACTCCTTGTCGAGTACAAGCCCCGCTTGTTACCTCTACATAGAGCAGCAAACTTCAAAATTGCCAAGTTAACACTATACCTCTGGCATTTCAAATTCCACTTGTCAATTCTCATCAATAGAATGACAGGTCCTCAAATTGCTCCTATCAAGAGCCAATTCTTGTCAAGTTAATATCACACCTCTGACAAACTACTGTTTAAGTTAACATTACACCTCTAAGCAGTATACCAGGTGCCCGTCAAGTTAATATTACACCTCTGACAGTTACCCTTTCTTCAGACTTCCATATCGAAGTTGAAATGGACGATGCCAAGTTAACACTACACTTCTAGCATCCGAGTCATTGCTAAGTTCAACAATACACCTATGGCTATGACCTTTCCTCGACTTCCTTAAGCCGAGACGAACGATGCCAAGTTAACACTACACTTCTAGCATCCGAGTCATTGCTAAGTTCAACAATACACCTATGGCTATGACCTTTCCTCGACTTCTTCAAGCCGAGACGACTAATGCCAAGTTCAACATTACACCTCTAGCATTACCCTCACTGTTAAGTTAAACATCACACCTATGACAGTGACACCCTCAGTTTTCTCTTATAAAACTGAGATGATTGATGAGTTAAGTTAACATCACACCTCTAACTCATGACCTTGTCAAGTTAACATTACACTTCTGACAAGACTATTTCCAACCCGTTAAGTTAATATCACACCTCTAACGGTAAGGACTTCCCTAGATTCCCCCGCGAGTCTAGTTTCATTTGATATTCTCCCCAACAGAATATCGAATTCATTTTGGAGGCATTGTTGGTTAACATTACACCAATAAACAATGTTTCCATCAACATCCCCAGCTGATCTGAAATCAAGTTAAGCACAAAATCCTTGATAAAAGTTCATCTTTCCCGGGGGTACGAACTCCACCTGTCACTTTCTTCCACAAAGTGGCAGGTCCACCAAAATCACCTCTGTCAAGTTAAGCGTACACCTCTGACAGTGTCATGAAAGTTCTTGGAACAAGATCTTTCCTCAATACTTTTGACTTATTAAGATTATGATTATAATTTTGATAAAGATCAAAAGACTTCCTTGCTCCTACATGTCCAACCAAAGGCAAAGAGTTCGAGACAAAAGAAGTAAAAAGGAGGGTGTCACTTTTATTTATATCCAAAATATGAAAGCGATACAAAAACGCTCTCTTATACAAATAAGATTGAGCGTGACAAAAAAAAGGGGGGAGAGGAGAAGGCTAAAAATCTCGATCTGGTAGAGAACGGATGCGCTCCCTGAGACGATGCATCTCATGCTGACGTGTCTTCTCAGCCTCCATCATGGCCTGGACCCGCAGCTCCTCTTCAGATAGGCAGGGTTTTTCAGCCAACTGGGCTCGCAAAGTCTCCAATCTGGAGAGATGAACGGACTGGCTCTCTTCAGCCTGTGCCCTCGCAGCCTGCTGCTCTTCTAGCTTCTTCTTAAGAGCGACGAGCTTCTCTTCATTGACAGCTAGCAGGGCTTGGGCTTTAGCAATAGCAGCCCGAGCATTGGTGATAGCAAGCTCTGTGGTCTGCATGACGAGCTCAGTTTCCCCTGAATCCTCAATCAGCTTTTGACATTCAGCCTGGGAACGTTCAAGGTTACTGACCTCTTCAGCAATTTGCATTTCCACTTCCTGTCGCTCTTGCCTTTGGGCAGAAAGGAGGCTATCCAGGATGACTTGGGTTTCGTGGAGGGAGTCAGCTTCGTCTAAAGACTTCAGCTCTTTCAGGTCACTCTCCAACTGATCCACCACCCGCATACATGCCTGAGCAAGAGGAAGGCCCCCGACTAGTTCGATGTTCTCGGCCACATTCCCGAGAAATCTCCGGGCAAAGTCAAAAGAACGACGCCCAGAAAGGATAAAGTCGATGCACGATCGCATCGCTTCGAAGAACTGCCGCACCGTACTGCGCGTCAGGAAGTCCATGCTGTCATCACCCGGAGCGCTCCCCGACCCCCTTTCTATCTCAGAAGAAGGGGTGTAGGCCGGCTCTTTTTGCACAGAAGTCATGCTGACTGTTGATACGGCAAGAGCGGAACCGGCCACTGGTGCTTCCAGAGGTGCTATCCCTGCGGGAACTTCCGCGACCAATGATGGAGTGGCAAGCACGATTTCCTCAGAAACTTCATTTGAGACTTGAGCCGTGCGATCTTCTGGGAGTGGACCTGCCTTCACCTGGACCTCCTCGACCTCAGCAGTGGCTTCCTCCTCTGGCAGAGTGGAAGGCTCCCCAGTCCCAGCAGCTGCCCCCTCTGAAGGCATCTCAGCAGTTGAGGCCTCAATACCCTGGGGTCCGGTCAACTCTCTCACCATCTCATCAATATGTGAGGAGGTTATAGCTCCGACGTCTCCGGCTGGCCCTACAATATAAAATGAAAATGTCAAGGCATTTTCTTCAACATGCAAAGAAAAATTGGACAGAAGGTGGAAAAGGTACCTTCAACAGGAATAGCCGCCACTGATGGTGCAGACGATGATTCGCCCACATACATCTCCTCCTCTGAGATATGAAAAACTTACTTTGATCAGGAGAAGCGGGTTCACCACCATAGTCAACCTTGTCCTCAAACATGCTTGCCCCTGAGAGCGAAGAAGACGACGGCTCCGGAGAATCCACAATCGGAGCCTGGCCTCCAATCACTCCAGTAGTAGGACTAGGGTCGGCGGCCCTAAGACTGGAGATAAAGACGCTCGGAGACCCCAACTGCTGTGCCTCCTCTCCCCTTTCCTGAGCAGAAGGAGATTTGAGCTGAGCTGCAACTCCCAGAATCTCAACATTTGCATCACCCCCCACTTCAATCTCTGGAGATGTGACATCAGCAGCAACAGCAGATTGCTCGATGAACTCCCCTTCCTCCACAACCTCGCGGTGCCTGTGGTGCGACCTAGGAGCACGAACTAGAGGGAGTAAATCCCCCTCTTCCGGAGGTTCCGCAACTGTGACAAAAAGGTCTTCAGGAAGCGCCTCAACTCCAGCAGAGATGGCTCCGGATTGAGAGACTTCAGACGCCAAGTCCCTCCTAACCTTCTTTGGGGCTGGTTCAACAATAGGAGTAGAGCGTTGATGACGCTTACTCGCCAACTGCTTAGACCTCTTTGCTGGTGGCTCCGCCCTCGTTGCTGGAGGCTCCTCTCTCGTCGCTGATGGCTCCGCCCTCGTTACTGACGGCTCATTCTTCGCTCGTGGCTCTGCCCTTGGCGGTCGTGGCTCCGTAGCTCGTGGCTCCCTCCTCGTCCTTCTCCCGACCTCCTTACGAACTCTCCGGTACTGCTCTACGAGTCTTGTTGGTTTACCAGACTCTGTCCTTGTCTCGAGGCTTGCATTGATGCTCTCGATACATGAAGATGCCGGAAGAAAGTTTGGTGTCTGGACGGCTTGGGAGTACCAGGTACAATAGCTTAGACTCATCTGGCACTTGGGCGCTTCGAGAGGTAGACGGAAGGATGTTCCTGTCCCTCCAGCCACACTATAATACCAGGCCCGAGCACCCTCGAACAAGTTCCCTTCGAAGGCGAGATAAGCATTGGGATTCCCGATATAGAGCTGGTCATAGCCGAACTGTCGAGCGAAGCGATTCGGCATGTATGGCTCAATGGTGCATGACGTCCCTTGTCGAAAAAGCATATACCCGGGCCGAATATTGAGCAACCACCAGAAGGCTCCCTGGGATAACCTCGTGAAATCATCAGGGCCTGCGGAATCGACAAGTAGATCGCCGTAGGATGCACCAGGGATCTGGAGGAGGCAACGATTGAGCTGATAATTTGCCGGGGTTGAAAGACGCTTCCGGATGTAATATATATAAGGATCTTCCCACCTCGAACCCTCCAATCGCTGTATGAAGGGGACGGAGTCCTCCTTCCAACGCACCGCCGTCATCAAAGAGGGGCAGTGCATCACGTACCAGGCCATAAGGTATGTGTAAGGCAGCTCGACCCGAGGATTGGGATGCTTCACCACTAGATTCCCCTCCGCGTCCGTGAACGGCTTTCCCTCGGAATCCACAGTTTTTGGCGGCTCACAAAAGCTTTTAGCCAGCGCCCGCAGCCCGCTCTGAATACCAGCCACCACGGTCGGGAGAAGAGCTATAGGGTTGCCATGGGCCAGAAGCACCGCCGGGTACACCACATCGGCAACTATAACTTCATGTGGCAGCGTGGGCACCACACAACGCTTTAGCCACAGCATCAGAAAACCCGCCAGCAGCGCCCGATCGGAGATAGGAGTCCGGGCTTGGTGGTGGAAGCTTTCAAAAACCAAGTCGGGGTCGAAACCATCTTCGTTCGACTCCGTGGTGTAGAACTTCTCGGGAGCCTGATCGATCCGGTCTTCGATCTCCCTATCAGTGCTGGGAGCCAATCGGGTGATCAAGCGGTCTTTGGTGTTCACATTGTTGAACAAATAACTGGCCCAAGACAGATACGTGACCCCCTGCGACCGCCATTTGGTGATCTGACCGCAGATATGGAAGTGACAAAGCACTTCCCAATAGGTCTCGTATATGAGAGGAAACTCCTCCTTCACGTAGCGAAGCTCCACAGCGGTCGGGACATATTCTTCATAGGGCATGTCCCCTGTCACCAGTCCTGAGACCTCGTGCATCTCGTGTAAGGCAAGGCCCATCTCCCCGACTGGAGTAAAGAACGTCCCCGTCAAGGGATTGTAACGTTCTAGGATCCCAAAGAAGTTTTGAGAACTTTGAGGGATCCCCCACTGTACAGCCCTGACCGCTGGGTACAGTCCTATGCGCCTCAGCAGATCCCCGAGCTCGGTAAGGACAAAGCCAACCATTCTGCCCCACCAGTAATTCGCTGGGGAATAGACCCACCCATATGCACGGAACGCAACTGGATAGTCGCCCTCCGCTGCCATGAACATGTTGAGGAAGGTGGCGCCAATGTGCGGTATCTCTCCAGACGGGATCTCCCTCTTGCGCGATCCAGGGAAAAGGCCGATAACTGACGCGTCATGGCCGTCATGACGGTGCACTTGGTGGTGGGAGCCCAGATCGCCAAGGGTAACCTCAGGAGCATATCGAGCGAGGTCAAACTCCATCTTCCGCGGGACGGACATATGCTGGTAATAGAACATAGGGAACATCCTATCCATGGCCGGGAGAAAGAACCTTCTGCCCCCTATTTGACGGAGCCATGTGTAAGTCCCTTCGTGCACGCGATGGCCGCCATCATGGATATGATCCCCGAAGAAGAAGGCGGGCTTCTTCAGCTGAATGCCATCATCCGTGGTGAATGCTGCATCGGTCATCAGCACTCGAAGAGTCCTCATCTCGACATTCGAGAGCTTCTTCTCACGAGCAGGCGACTGGTCGGCAGTCACAGGGGCAGTCCTTTGCAGCACAAAAGTCAGGTTCCGGTCAGCTCCACCTACATGCCCAAAATGGCGTATCTTGGGGAGTGAAGTAGCAGGTTGCGGCGCTGCAAAAAGATAAAGACACTTAAGTCAGATGCTTTACCAAAAGTAAAGAAAAATACTAAGTGTTCTGCGTCCAAACGCAGAAAAGATACTGGACGCAGGAATCATCAAATCCGCGTCCAGACCCGCAAATCTGCGTCAAGAAGCACAGAACGCAAGGATCAAATCCGCGTTCTGCAAACCAAGACTTGTGGAATTTAAGTACTTGGACTCAGACGCCAGATTCATCAAATTGGCGCCTGATGACACAGAAACGCAAGGATCAAATCCGCGTTCTGCAAACCAAGACTTGTGGAATTTCAAAGTACTTGGACTCAGACGCCAGATTCGTCAAATTGGCGCCTGATGGCACAGAAACGCAAGGATCAAATCCGCGTTCTGCAAACCAAGACTTGTGGAATTTCAAAGTACTTGGACTCAGACGCCAGATTCGTCAAATTGGCGCCTGATGGCACAGAAACGCAAGGATCAAATCCGCGTTCTGCAAACCAAGACTTGTGGAATTTCAAAGTACTTGGACTCAGACGCCAGATTCATCAAATTGGCGCCTGATGACACAGAACGCAAGGATCAAATCCGCGTTCTGCAAACCAAGACTTGTAAAAATTCAAAGAACTTGGACTCAGACGCCAGATTCATCAAATTGGCGCCTGATGACACAGAACGCGAAGACCAAATCTGCGTTCTGCAAAGCTGCGTCCAGAGACCTTCACAGTTAGACTCTCTAAGTGAAGGACCTGAAGCACAGGGCTCTTGGGCGTCAGATTATCTAATCCGCGCCCCGGTTATCATCCCAAAGACTGCGTCTGGGGAATCAAACGCGCTTTTAATGGTTTAAAGTCCTTAAAGGGTCCGTTCTGCCTAGGGCATACTACCTTGGACACCTTGGAGGACGAAGTCCTGCGCAGAGGAAGAACTGCCCCTCTGGGCCTCGGTGGTGGTCGCCTTTGAGGAAGAAACGGTCGGCTTAGTCTTTGGTGCCATGGCTAAACAGAGGAACCGGGAGGGAAAGTGCTTTTCTTAAAGTTCTTAGCAAGCGCGAGAAAGAAGAAGACCCTCTCCAAACTGCTGCCTTTTATAGGCACGGGGATGCGCAGAGATACGCGGCGCGTGACCCAAGGGACGCTGCAGCGAACCGTCGCTTGACGCGTGTAACAAAATCACTTCCGGTGGCGAAGATCATGCGTCGCGACCCCGCCGCGAATCAGAAGCCGACACGTGGAACAGTTCATTTAATGAACCGCGAGATCCGCGCACCAAAAGGCGAAATTTCGCCGTTTCCCCAGGCCAGCTGGCGGCGTAATCATGATATAGCATAAAGTTTGCGCCCAGAAAACGCACCAGACATGCCCCGTCAGCATTTCCAAGAGTGCGTTCGGAATATTGCGTCTCCTCTAAGGAGTTCGCGTCTGACCAACATCGCGTCTACCCTATAGACGCTGCGTCTTCAAAGTGGCTTCTGCTTTTCAAAGAGAAGCCTGCGTCCAGTCTCTCGCGTCTACTTTATGGAAGCTGCGTCTTCAAAGCAGCCTCTGCTTTTTCAAAAAAGAGCCTGCGTCCAGTCTTATGCGTCTGCAAGACAGTTCAACAGTACACTGGCGCCAACAGACAACCAACTACTCCCAGCCAAAAACGCACTCGTGACAGACTAAAAGCAATGGGGGAGGTCTAGGCTGTGTATCTAGACACTCAACACGATCGACTCTGATGGCTTCTAAGAGTTCAACAGTACACTCACGAAGACCAAATTCGGATAAGATCAAACCCGAGGCATCAACAGTCCATTCACAAAGGCGAACGCGGCTTAAGTCCAAAGTATTCCGAAATCCGTCCCATTCAACTGCGGAATATCGGAAACTTTGGAGGGGGTTCTGTAGGCTGTCTAAAAATGACAAACAGGCAAGCCACCAAAGAAGCAGTCTCAAAGACGCAAAGGATTGAAGCCCGCGACGCGTCGGCCTGAAGCCCGCGTCTCAACTTCAAGACGCGTCGGCCTGAAGCCCGCGTCTTAACATCAAAGCGTGTTGGCTCGACGCCCGCGTCTCAGCATCCAAGACGCAAGGGACTGACGCCCGCGTCTCAGCATCCAAGACGCAAGGGACTGAAGCTCGCGTCTCAGCATCCAAGGCGCGTCCGGCCTGAAGCCCGCGTCTCAGCATCAAGGCGCGTTTAGTCTGAAATCCGCGTCTCAGTTGCAACCGCCCAGATCGTGGGGAGTCGGTTCCCGCGCATATGGCGGGTAGTGGCCCTCGTTCAGGCACATTTTTAGGGGGCACGATCACCCCTTAAGACCCCTATAAATAGCCCTGTTGGCTATGAAGGAAGGGGGGATTGGATTGAATCAAAAGAGAGGAGGGTCAGAGGATCAAGGCATCGAGAGAGAGAAGCCCAACGTCGACGACCGAGAGAGAGGAGATTCTTCAACAGGCTTACTGAGTACTAGCCTATCTTCGCCTACCTCCTCTTTGAGAGTTTGGTAGCCGGAGCTGAGTTACTCCCCTACCGGCCGAAGAGAAGACCCCCGACGGTCCAGGACGGTCATCTGGTCAACGGAGAACAAGATTCACTCTCCATCGCCACACGAAGAACCCAGCACTAAACAAAGGGAAGATCCAAGCATCCTCCCTCCCTTGTAGTCGGAATATTGTTTTTGTTGTAATCTTTCAACTGATTCAAGGAAATTTTACTGCAAAAATCTCTTTCCCGCACCGTACAGCCCCCACAGATTCAAGAGGTGGCCCCACCGAATATGGTGTGGCACTTTGCTCCGCGTGGCACTTAGTTCCATTCAGGATAACAGGTCAGGATTCCCGTAATGTGATAATCACAAGTCAAGTATTAATATAACAGGGTACATAACAGGCATAACAGGAGGCAGGTAACCAATCATGTCAAGAGGTTGATATTAGTCCGGTGGCAAGTCATGTCATGACAAGAGGTCTTGCTAAGTAGTAGCATGTCAGGTGTTAGATGATAACACTCAATTGTCAGGTGATATACATGTGTCAAATAGTATCATGTAATAACGAGTAGTATAAACAGGAGACAGGCATTAGCATGTAGTAAAGCAGTAGCTGAGCACAACAAAGCGGAGCTGAGCAAGCTGGAATACAGACAGCAAGCAGGATTTATCCCTGGAGCGTCTGGCAAGTTACCGGGACAACTCGGCTTAAAGTGCGAGTAGAAAATCCGGCAGCATCTCGCCTAGACGAATCTAGTGACAAAGCGCTGAACGCTGATCATGATGACCACGCGGAGCCGAAGACCTGACGGTCCCAATCACTTCCCTTTCGGAACAGTGAGTGACCGGAGGCTGAACACCGAGAGACCTGCCAGCCCCAATCACCTCTCTTTCGAGACAGTGAGTGACCGGAGGCTGAACTGAGAACCTGACGGTCCCAATCACGTCTCTGACGAGATAGTGAGGAACCGGAGGCTGAAGCATGGAGAGACCTGCAGTGTTAGTACCACATGTTATAAAGCAGCAAGTACATCACAGGCATGGTATATGTACAGGAATGAAACTACCCTAGTACAAGCATTCGTCACAGAGCAATACATGTCCAGTCATTGGCACTCGGCCATACACAAATACAGGGACTCAGCCCAATACATGATACATGAATACATGAAGGGAAACGCATATCGACCCGACGAAGCGGGGAAACCAAAAGGAGGCGAGAGCGAGAACACTCGCCTAAAATCACCGGAAAGCCGAAAAGTCTGGAATCCATGGAACTCGCGTACGCGCCAATAATATAATATAATATAAATATTGGGAGAGAAGGAGACACAGGGAGACGCGGGCTTGACAGTGAGACGCGAGGGTCGCAGACGCGGGGTTCGCGTTGCCGGAACAACAGACGCGGGAATAGCAGACGCGGGGATCGCGTCGCAGAGATGCCACAAACGCGAGGCTCGAGGCCTGCGTTTAAGTCAGGGCATGAGAATGCAGACGCAAGGATAAACTCTGCGTCACGCCAACAAGGACAGAACACAGACGCGGGCACTTAGCTTCGCGTCATGACAATACAGAAACGCGCGGAGCGCGTCAAGGGTTTGCCCAGACGCGGGGTTGAGATCCGCGTCAGGAAATAAACAGAGAGAAGGAAAGGTGATTCCTTTGCTGTGCCCGACGAAGGGAGGTTCGCCCCAATCCAAAAGGAGGGTACCGGCACTAAGTCTTACAACGGAGAAGAACGCGGCCCCAATCCAAAAGGAGTGGCCGGTCCTAAGTCTCATCAACGGAGAAGGACGCGGAGAGAGAGAGAGGGAGAGAGAGAGAAAACAGGGAGAGAGAGAGGACAATTCACGAGAGAGAAAGAGAGGACAGGAGAGAGAGGGAGAGTGAGAGTTCACAGGAGAGAGAGAGAGAGAATGAGAGAGAGGGAAAGTCCCAGGAGAGAGAGTGATCCAGGAGAGAAGAGAGAGGGAAGCAGGAGAGAGAAAGGGAGAGAAGGGGCTTTGCCCCTCTCTGGCTCCCGCACACAGCGCCCTCAAGAGGGGCGCTCGGCCCTGGCCGCCGCCAAGTGGCGGCGCCGGCGGCGCCGGCCACCGGCAGAGGAAGGAGGGGGCGGCTGCCCCCTCAACAGAACAGAGGAGGGGGGCTTTGCCCCCTTCCTGCAGAGAGAGAAAAGAGGGGCTTGTCCCTCTCAGATCAAGCACAGGGGCCCAGGTGGGCCCCTTGGCCGCCCGCGACCGCCGGCAGGGCGCCGGCGGCGCCGAGTCCAGGGTGGCTCCGGCCCCCAAAGGGAAGTGGGGAGTGGGTTTTGTGGTGGTGGGTTTGGTGGAGTTTTTGTGGAGAAAGGGAATGGAGGTGGTGGTGGTTTTGTGGTCGGTGGTGGAGGAGAAAGAGCTAGGCCGGAGTTGGGGGGGGTCCTCGCCGGCGACGAGGTGCCGGAGGTGGTGGCCGGTGATGGGGTCGGCTGGGCTCTCTTGGAGGAGATGAGGAAGAAGAAATAAAGAGAAGAGAAGAAGAGAGAAAGAAAGAAAAGGAAAAGAAATAAAAAAGAAAAAGAAATAATGATGGGGGAATGATTGATGGGAAAGGGGTAGGTGAGGGGGTGTGGTGTCTCCCACGTGGGGGGGAGTGGGCTGCTGGGTTGTTGGGAGAAGAGAAAGGAAAGAGAAGAAAAGACAAGATTGAAAGAAAATAATAATATTATAATATAGTCGCGAAATTCGACTGCTCCAGAATCCTTCCGAAAAATCCTCAAAAATAGCAAATATTATTCTAAGATGTTTGGTGAAATCAGATTCGAAAAATATAATGTAGTTTTCAAAATAAAAATCCTGGAATCTTCCGGCGATACCGGTCGATACCGACACCGTGGAATTTTCATAAATTCGTAAAATCCTCAGAAAAAGTATTTAGATAGGAAATGCAATTCTAAGAGATAATGTCTAAAGGCCCCTCTAGAAATTCCAATTGGTTTGTAAATTAAAAATCCGGGAATCGGTCAGCGGTATCGGTCGACACCGGTTTTGAAGATTTTCAATTTAATTGAGGAAAATTCCAGAAAATCATGAAAAATCTAGAATATTGGAAAACGATGTTTAAAACTGAAATCGGTCAAATCGGAATACCAGAATATCCAAATCGAGTAATACTTTAGGATCGGGCCCTCGGTTCAGACTAGGGCTGACTCGAGTCCACGAATCCAAATCCAAGACAAAACAATCATATAAAGAATTCATAATACAAAACAAATACAGGGAGCAAATCGAAAAATACGATCAAAAAATCTGAATACGCAACTAAGTACGTATTTCGGAAGCAGGGTGTTACATTCTATCCACCTTACAAAAAATTGCGTCCTCGCAATTTCGATAAGGGGTAAAATGAACACTAAGGGGACATGGTGGAATTTATACCAGTTAAGATATGAAGTACTATAGGTAGGGCTCTCAAGTTGACTGATCAATAACCAGAATATAGAAATCTTCTGCACTTCCGGCTGTATAAGTCTTTGAACGATGCCAAATAATACCAACTGATAACACAACTCTGCAATAGAATTCCCGCTGTACTGCATACTTAATGTCGCTCTGAGAATAAGCCAGAATACTGAGGATAAGAAAACCCTGATAATACCGAGCATAATAAAGAAGACCGATAATTAAGAATTCCGAACACCAGGCATCGATCACTCTGGAAGATATAACCGAGAATATAGAATACCCGAACTTCAAAGAGTTGGCCGAAGAGATCATGTCATAGCTTCATTCAGAACCAGCCACTACCTCTCTAGTCTATTCATATCTTAAATTGATATAAAGGCTTCATAAAACCAAAACAGGAGATTTATGGAAAGGATTAGGAATCAAAGGAAAGATAATCAAGAAAAATAGATAACTCTGCACTTGTAGTTGGAATGTATAACCAAGACTCATGCATTCCAGTTGCAAATTTCTTTACCATTAATTTGCCGTCTGGACGTACTGAGGATGTAGAGCCTAAGCTCTGATACCAACCTGTAACGCCCCGATCCTGGCGGATACGGAGACATTACTGCAACGTATATACGCAAGTCAGAAGTACCTTCACGTATATACGCTAAGCATCAGTACAGGCAAGAATCAGAGTGCGGAAGCAAGTGGTGCATTATACATTCCAACATATGAGTACAATTACAAAGTTATCACCAGAGGTGATCCAATATTACATGAATATTACATCACTGACGTGCGTAATTGCGAGATTACAAGCAGATGTACATGGATGAATAGTACAAAAGGGCACTCACGAGTTTACTAAAGGAAACTCGAGAGGCACACAGGGGGCCTGGAAAGATAAGACTCTGGACGGTCTGCTGGAGATCCACGCTACCGCTGCGCCACTCTGATCAGCAACTGGGAGAATCCACACGCTCCAAGCTCCATGACCTGGACATGAGGATCCAGGGGAGTCAGATGAAACTCCCCAGGCGAGTGGTGATACAAAAGCCAAGTGGCGAGCATAGGTAAGCATGCAGGAGCAAGTAGATATCAAGCAGGAACTACTCATGGTATGATAAGAGAAGAGAAGGTAAAGTAGATAGGGCAACACCAGATATCTCCTAAACTAACATAAAACCGATAAAACCGAATAAAACCGATTACGAGCAAAACCGATTGTACAAGCTTAGGTCACGGCCCCATGAGACTAGTACTTCGAAGGAATAATCCAAACAAGGAAACCCTCATCTATATACCTTTGTCTCATGTCACCGTAATCCGAGCGCGTACAACCCGAGTTACAAAACCACAGCAAATTGCATATTCGTATTTTATTATAATTGGGCCGCCTAAGTTCCAAGCTTCAGTATGTGTCCCATTCCCACATACTTCCACTCACAACTTATATAGCCAGTTATTTGGAAACTGATAAGGTTCGATGATCATGTTCTGGATGGGCCCCGTACATGCCCGGGACAACGGTTCAGGAGTATCCGGTGCTGAGCCGGAACGTACCGCTAGGTACCGGGACTTATGGATGCCCGAACAGGAATAGAGTATCGCAGATCCCATAGAAATAGGCCTAGGGCGTGTGCATACCCGGCAGGAATAATCAGGAGTAGGGGTGCCAGTACACCCCACGGAATCCCTGGTGGCCGCCAGGAGATCCCCAAGTATTTGGCCACGCGTGACTCGATAGTGCCACCATGAACATGATTAATCAGGGCCCATCAGTTTCCCCCAAACCAGGTGCAAGTTGTTTATTATAACTTATCAATATTAACAGATTACGGGAATAACGGGTCATGACAGGAAATGGCCCTACAGATTCAAGAGGTGGCCCCCACTGATTCAAGAGGTGGCCCCCACCGGGTACGGTGTGGCACTTTGTTCCATGTGGCACTTTGTTCTGAGGGGATGGATTCTAGAGGTGGCCCCACAGATTCAAGAGGTGGCCCCCACCGAATATGGTGTGGCACTTTGCTCCGCGTGGCACTTAGTTCCATTCAGGATAACAGGTCAGGATTCCCGTAATGTGATAATCACAAGTCAAGTATTAATATAACAGGGTACATAACAGGCATAACAGGAGGCAGGTAACCAATCATGTCAAGAGGTTGATATTAGTCCGGTGGCAAGTCATGTCATGACAAGAGGTCTTGCTAAGTAGTAGCATGTCAGGTGTTAGATGATAACACTCAATTGTCAGGTGATATACATGTGTTAAATAGTATCATGTAATAACGAGTAGTATAAACAGGAGACAGGCATTAGCATGTAGTAAAGCAGTAGCTGAGCACAACAAAGCGGAGCTGAGCAAGCTGGAATACAGACAGCAAGCAGGATTTATCCCTGGAGCGTCTGGCAAGGTTACCGGGACAACTCTGCTTAAAGTGCGAGTAGAAAATCCGGCAGCATCTCGCCTAGACGAATCTAGTGACAAAGCGCTGAACGCTGATCATGATGACCAGGCGGAGCCGAAGACCTGACGGTCCCAATCACTTCCCTTTCGGACAGTGAGTGACCGGAGGCTGAACACCGAGAGACCTGCCAGCCCCAATCACCTCTCTTTCGAGACAGTGAGTGACCGGAGGCTGAACTGAGAACCTGACGGTCCCAATCACGTCTCTGACGAGATAGTGAGGAACCGGAGGCTGAAGCATGGAGAGACCTGCAGTGTTAGTACCACATGTTATAAAGCAGCAAGTACATCACAGGCATGGTATATGTACAGGAATGAAACTACCCTAGTACAAGCATTCGTCACAGAGCAATACATGTCCAGTCATTGGCACTCGGCCATACACAAATACAGGGACTCAGCCCAATACATGATACATGAATACATGAAGGGAAACGCATATCGACCCGACGAAGCGGGGAAACCCAAAAGGAGGCGAGAGCGAGAACACTCGCCTAAAATCACCGGAAAGCCGAAAAGTCTGGAATCCATGGAACTCGCGTACGCGCCAATAATATAATATAATATAAATATTGGGAGAGAAGGAGACACAGGGAGACGCGGGTTTTGACAGTGAGACGCGAGGGTCGCAGACGCGGGGTTCGCGTTGCCGGAACAACAGACGCGGGAATAGCAGACGCGGGGATCGCGTCACAGAGATGCCACAAACGCGAGGCTCGAGGCCTGCGTTTAAGTCAGGGCATGAGAATGCAGACGCAAGGATAAACTCCGCGTCACGCCAACAAGGACAGAACACAGACGCGGGCACTTAGCTTCGCGTCATGACAATACAGAAACGCGCGGAGCGCGTCAAGGGGTTGCCCAGACGCGGGGTTGAGATCCGCGTCAGGAAACAAACAGAGAGAAGGAAAGGTGATTCCTTTGCTGTGCCCGACGAAGGGAGGTTCGGCCCCAATCCAAAAGGAGGGTACCGGCCCTAAGTCTTACCAACGGAGAAGAACGCGGCCCCAATCCAAAAGGAGTGGCCGGTCCTAAGTCTCACCAACGGAGAAGGACGCGGAGAGAGAGAGAGAGGGAGAGAGAGAGAAAAAACAGGGAGAGAGAGAGAGGACAATTCACGAGAGAGAAAGAGAGGACAGGAGAGAGAGGGAGAGTGAGAGTTCACAGGAGAGAGAGAGAGAGAATGAGAGAGAGGGAAAGTCCCAGGAGAGAGAGTGATCCAGGGAGAGAAGAGAGAGGGAAGCAGGAGAGAGAAAGGGAGAGAAGGGGCTTTGCCCCTCTCTGGCTCCCGCACACAGCGCCCTCAAGAGGGGCGCTCGGCCTGGCCGCCGGCCAGTGGCGGCGCCGGGCGGCGCCGGCCACCGGCAGAGGAAGGAGGGGGCGGCTGCCCCCTCAACAGAACAGAGGAGGGGGGCTTTGCCCCCTTCCTGCAGAGAGAGAAAGAGAGGGGCTTGTCCCCTCTCAGATCAAGCACAGGGGCCCAGGTGGGCCCTTGGCCGCCCGCGACCGCCGGCAGGGCGCCGGCGGCGCCGAGTCCAGGGGTGGCTCCGGCCACCCAAAGGGAAGTGGGGAGTGGGTTTGTGGTGGTGGGTTTGGTGGAGTTTTTGTGGAGAAAGGGAATGGAGGTGGTGGTGGTTTTGTGGTCGGTGGTGGAGGAGAAAGAGCTAGGCCGGAGTTGGGGGGGTCCTCACCGGCGACGAGGTGCCGGAGGTGGTGGCCGGTGATGGGGTCGGCTGGGCTCTCTTGGAGGAGATGAGGAAGAAGAAATAAAGAGAAGAGAAGAAGAGAGAGAAAGAAAGAAAAGGAAAAGAAATAAAAAAGAAAAAGAAATAATGATGGGGGAATGATTGATGGGAAAGGGTAGGTGAGGGGGTGTGGTGTCTCCCACGTGGGGGGGAGTGGGCTGCTGGGTTGTTGGGAGAAGAGAAAGGAAAGAAGAAAAGACAAGATTGAAAGAAAATAATAATATTATAATATAGTCGCGAAATTTGACTGCTCCAGAATCCTTCCGAAAAATCCTCAAAAATAGAAAATATTATTCTAAGATGTTTGGTGAAATCAGATTCAAAAATATAATGTAGTTTTTAAAATAAAAATCCTGGAATCTTCCGGCGATACCGTCGATACCGACACCGGTGGAATTTTCATAAATTCGTAAAATCGTCAGAAAAAGTATTTAGATAGGAAATGCAATTCTAAAAGATAATGTCTAAAGGCCCCTCTAGAAATTCCAATTGGTTTGTAAATTAAAAATCTGGGAATCGGTCAGCGGTATTGGTCGACACCGGTTTGAAGATTTTCAATTTAATTGAGGAAAATACCAGAAAATCATGGAAAATCTAGAATATTGGAAAACGATGTTTAAAACTGAAATCGGTCAAATCGGAATACCAGAATATCCAAATCGAGTAATACTTTAGGATCGGGCCCTCGGTTCAGACTAGGGCTGACTCCGAGTCCACGAATCCAAATCCAAGACAAAACAATCATATAAAGAATTCATAATACAAAACAAATACAGGAAGCAAATCGAAAAATACGATCAAAAAATCTGAATACGCAACTAAGTACGTATTCCGGAAGCGGGGTGTTACACCGAGTGCCAATGACTGGACATGTATTGCTCTGTGACGAATGCTTGTATTAGGGTAGTTTAATTCTTGTACATATACCATGCCTGTGTTGTATTTTACTGCTTTATACCATGCGTGGCCGACCCTTCATGGTCGTTGGACTCTAGATTTCTGCCACTCCTGGGATGGCTAGTAGCCACCGAGAGTGCGCTTAAACCCCGAGCGTACTTGACTTCCAGACCCTTCAGCCTCCGGTCTCTCACGATCTCGAAAGGGAAGTGATTGGGACCGACAGGTCTCTCTGTCCTTCAGCCTCCGGTCTCTCACTATCTTGAAAGAGAGGTGATTGGGACCGTCAGGTTCTTCAGCTCCGCCTGGTTATCATGATCAGCACTCAGCACTTTACCACTAGATTCGTCTAGGCGAGAGGCTGCCGGATTTTCCGCTCGCACCTTAAGCCGAGTTGTCCCGGTAACCTTGCCAGACGCTCCAGTGTTAAATACTGTTTGCTATCTGTGCCTCCAGCTTGCTCAGCTCCGCTTGGTTGTGCTCAGCTACTACTCTATCATCATGCCACGTATTTACCTGATATGTTAACACTTGCTATGCCATTACTTCATACCTGTCATTTACATGCTACTATTTAACACCTGTTTGTATCACCTGACAACTGAGGTGTTATCACCTGACACCAAACATGCTACTACTTGGCAAGGCCCCTTGTTATGACATGACTTGCCATCCGGACTAATATCAATCTCTTGACTTGATTGGTCACCTGCCAAATATCATCCTCCTGTCATGCTATCACTTGACACCCCGGCATGATATACTTGACCTGTGATTATCTCATTTACGGGAATACTACACTTGTTATCCTGCATTACATGCAGTGACTTGAATCTTGTACTTGTTATCCTGTATTATATATACCGTGACCTAAAATTATAGTACTCATGTACTCCTGAATTCCTGATCATGTCTTGTACCTGCTATCCCGTAAATTTGATAACTACCTAATAAACCGTAAAATGAGACAACTTACATTGGGTCGGGGGAAACTTGCGGCTATCAATACATGTTCGTGTTTACAGTGGTATTAGGCATGTTGTGCAACTAAAACTTCCGGTCTGACCTGTGGGCCTCCAGGGGACAGTGGGGAGAGCTGGCTCCCTCCTTCCTGGTACCATCTTGATAAGGGCATCCATAAGACCCTCCTGAATCGCCTTGCGGTAGGTTCCGTCACCAAGCAACGGAACAACCTGGGCCGTGGTCCCGGGTATGCACGGGACCCACTGTAAACATTGTTCGTTGATACCCCGTTGGTTTCCAATAACAACCTTACTTTACTCAGATGTGGATATATGTGTGCTGGGACGCTAGTTCACATATCTAGACATCAGGGTAAGACGAGTAATAATAATAATAAAGATGCCAACTATGGATCCGTTGTATGCTTTACCGAGCTTACTTCTATTGGGTTTTACATCAGATTTTTGGTTTTATGATTATTATCATATTCGCTGCTCATACCCTGCTTTATTCCTTGTGTTCCATTCCATCAGTCTCATGTTCCTATCTTATCATACCATGAGTACTTCCTGCTTGATATCACTTGTTATATATCTACCTGCCTATACATGCTTATGCTCATGACACGGTTTTCAATGGATGATTATGATTCAGGTTTATCGATACACTTGTACTTATCTCAGCACGCCATCTGGCTTTTGCCTCACCACTCGCCTGGGGAGTTCTATCTGACTCCCCTGGATCCTCATGTCCAGGTCATGGAGCTTGGAGCGTGTGGATTCCCCCAGTTGTTGATCAGAGTGGCGCAGCGGTAGCATGGATCTCCAGCAGACCATCTGAAGCTCTATCCTTCCAGGCCCCCTGTGTGCCTCTCGAGTTTTCCTTTTGTAAACTCGTGAGTGCCTTTTGTACTGTTCATACTTGTGCATCCTTTGTATTCTCGCATTTGCGCCATGTTGGTGATGTAATATTATTGTAATATTTGTCTCCTCAGGTGATAACTTTGTAATTGTACTCATGTGTTGGAATGTATAATGCACCATTTGCTTCCGTACTCTGATTCTTGCCTGTACTGATGCTTAGCGTATATACATGAGGGTATTTCTGACCTGCGTATATACGTTGCTGTAACGTCTCCGTACCTGCAGGGATCGGGGCGTTACAGGATGGTATCAGAGCCTAGGTTCTACATCCTCAGTACGTCCAGACGGCAAATTAATGGTAAAGAAATTTGCAACTGGAATGCATGAGTCCTGGTTATACAATCCAACTACAAGTACAGAGTTATCTATTCTTGATCATCTTTCCTTTGATCCCTAATCCCTTCCATCTTCCCCTGTTTTGGTTTTTCGAAGCCTTATACCAACTTAAGATATGAGTAGACTAGAGAGGTAGTGGCTGGTTCTGAAAAAAGCTATTATATGATCTCTTCGGCTGACTCTATGGTGCTCGGGTATTCCCAGGATTGATCCTAATCAGGTTATCTTTCAGAAGTCAGTTGTCGGAATTCTCTACGGATATTCTACATTCTCGGCTATATCTTTCAGAGTGATTGATGCCTAGTATTCAGAATTCTCAATTATCGGTCTTCTTATTATGCTCATGACTATCAGGGTTTCCTATATCTTCAGTATTCTGGCTTATTCTCGGAGGGCTATCAAGTATCCAACTCTATTGCAAAGTAACGACATCAGATCAGTATTATTTGGTACCGTTCAAAAACTTATACAGCCAGAGGTGCAGAAGATATCTATATTCTGATTACTGTTTCATCAACTTGAGAGCCCTACCTATAGTACTTCATATCTTGAATGGTATAAATTCCATCCATGTCCCCTTTGTGTTCAATTTACCCCTTATCGAAATTGCGAGGACGCAATTTTTTGTAAGGTGGATGGATTGTAACACCCCGCTCCCAGAATACGTACTTAGTTGCGTATTTAGATTTTTCGATCGTATTTTTCGATTTACTTCCTATATTTATTTTGTATTATGAATTATTTATATGATCGTTTTGTCTTGGATCCGGATTCGTGGACTCAAAGTCTGCTCTTCTCTGAACCAGGGACCCGATCCTAGTGTCTTACTCAATTTGGTCTTTCCGGTATTCAGATTTGACCGATTTCAGTTTCAAACATCATTTTCCAATATTTTAAATTTTTTGGTAAACACAACTCTTTTTAATATAAATACCAATTTAAAATGAAGAATGATATCAATTGAAAAACATAAACCAACTTTTTTCGTCAAACACTAAAATTATTTTGCACTAGAGATACCAAATAGAGAATAATACCAATTTAATATTCTTGATAGCAATACTGAAAATGTTAGCATATCAAAAAAATATTTTCATTAGGAGCGCAGGATACCAGTTGAAAAGCAAGATATCAATTGAAAAATATCATTTTTCAACATAAAAAGTGGGAGTAAGACACCAATTGAAAATAAAAATCAATTGAAAGGTAAAACATGAATTTTCTTCCCCTTTATGAAATACTAAAGAAAATGATACATAAGCTTATATAAGATACTAATTGAGAAATAATTATCATTAAGGACTAAATCAAGTTTAGCATAACAAAATTTGTGCTCTAAGATATAAAGATATAATAAGCACAACCAAATCATATTTATATGCATGAAAATATAAATACCAATCTAAATTGATACTATTTGAAATTGAAGCATACATATATAGAAAACACAAATATGAGTATACAACAAAAAAATATCAATTGTGATACCAATTGAAAATATGATGAGGATCAATTGTATAACTTATACCTACCACCCTATTCATATACATGTTAAAATGATTTTCAATTTGAGCATATAAGGCAAGGTTGCTCATCCAACCACCCTTTGGATGATAGAGGTTTTCAAAAATAAGTTTGAAAATAATTTAACAAGTTTGAAAACTTCTACCAAGTGAAGAATATGAACTAGTTTAAGATAATTTGAAATAACTAGTTATAAATTCTTCAAAAATATGAAACCAAATCATATACTTCATGAAGCATGCAATTTACACAAAATTGACATTCAAGATATATAAAGCTTAACAAGGTACTCATAAAATAAGGTAATGAGTAGACTCAAGAAAAAAAAGTGAGTGTACAAGAATCATGTGAAAAGCATAATCATAAAAAATAGGTAATGAAGCTCATAATATGAAATTCATTTATAACATGAAAATTTAATTTTCATCAAAATAAGACAAACTTCAAGACATATGTATGTTTTGTCTAAATTAGAAGTATATATACATATCCCAAACACATATGAGTCTATAATAGAATTTACATGAAAGGCAAGTGACTTAAGAGTTTACATGTATAACTTAAAGTTTTAGCAAAATTTACATATATACGAAGCTAAATACATTTTCATGAAAAACATATACAAAATATAGGAATACAAGTCAAATGTACGAATCATCAAAACTAGGTTATACTAGTACATCTAATGAGTACAAATGAGCAATCAAGCACAAATATATAATAATCTATTTGTGGCTCACTAGTTGTACAAGTATTGACACATGTTTTAATGAAAGCTACATCTAGACAAGTAGTCAAAATATGAAGCAAAAAACAAATATAAACCAATATGATTATGAGGCTAAATGCACATGTTATTAGAATTATGATAATACACAATAGCTAAACCATAATGAGAACACTAAATATGGATCCATATGAACTTGGGTGTATCTCAATTACTATACATGTATGTCATAAGTCTAATTGACATGACATTTAACATTATGAGCATTTAAAAACATGACATGCTAAAAATCAATAATCTATAAGCATGTAAACATAAATTAGGAGATAAAGATAGTTACCAAACCAATAGGGTTTATCTCTAGTTCTCCAAACCATGGTGGTCCTCCCACCAAACCCCCTTGAAAGTGATGCATCCAAAATTATCACCGTTTAGCTCGGAACGCATCTACCATAAGGCGCCAACACCTCTCACGTCATGTGAGAGACCACACCTACATCAAATAAAATAGGAGTGACTTTTGGTACCCATATCTTATTAGGTCCATGGGGGTTAGTACCTTTCCTAACTCAAACAAATTTATTTGCAAAATTTACATTATGTATTATATCATAACAAAACTTTACAAGGTGGCCCTTTTGTCCACAATGTGTCCAAGTGTACACATGAGCATACATAGTGTTATTATATGAACGTGATGAGCATGTGTATGCCGTGGTTTGTGTGCTTGCATAGGAGGATCATGTTTCTTGTGAAACATGAATTCCAACCATGTGTGGTTCATGGCACATTGGCTCAAAGTGGAGCCCAGACAATCAACACTCTTCTTTAATTTATTTATATTATTTTCAATAATAGTAGAAGAGGTGGAGCATGCTATGGATACAGTAGAAGGTAAAGCAATATTAGCATGGCAAACATGTGAAGACAAATCATTTTTCAAAGATTTATTTTCATTAGAAGTCAAATCTAATTCCTTTGAAATAGAAATAATTTATTTTTCAAAGAATCATTTTCTTTTAAAACAAAAATAAGTTTTGAAGATAGAACTTTATTTTTCTTCAAAACTTCATCATAAGTATTTTTATTTTTCAAAATTTTATTTTCATTAAGAGCAAGTTCAAGTTGGGATTTCAAATAGTCCCTTTCATTTGAAATCTCATCTCTTTCTTGCAAAGCCATGTTAAGTTTAGACAACAAATCCTTATTTTCTTCTTTCATTTTAAAAGTTATTCTTTTTCAAGAGTTGGTATTTTTGTAATAGGTTTTCACAAACAATAGATAGTTCTTCATTTAAAGCATCGGCATCAACAAAATCATCACCGAAAGAATTAACACTATCATCTAGTTGAGTTTCCGAATTTACCTCAAGAGAGTCACTCCCTTGGACCATGTAGCAATATTGTTCAGATTCATCCTCACTAGATTCCTTCTCCATAATGTTTGGCATTTGAAGTTTTGGAGAGGTCAAGGTATTCCATACTGCAAAGGCGGAATCACAATGATAAAACATAGAAAAATACTCTTTGTTTAGAGTGCTCCTAAGTGCCTCAAGGGCTTGTGCATTGGCCTCTATATGCTTATATCAAGATAAGATTTCTTGGTAGCGGTAAGGTGAACATGCATTCCTAGGGTCTTGAAATACATACTCATCTTAAACTTTCACATATCAATGTTAGAATTATCAAACATGGGAGGGGCAAGGTAATCCATAAGTGTGTGTAAACAAGTATGTGTGCAAATGCAAATCTAGATTAGCTAGCCAAGATCTCACTCCTAGGTGGTTAAACCTAATATCAGGAGCGTAGGCTCTGATACCAATTGTAAGTACACCTAGAGAGGGGTGAATAGGTGTATGGATAATCTAATGACGAATGACGCAGAATTAAAACTAATTTACAACACACTTAGTGTAACCAAGAGTGTAGCCGAATTTCCTGTGAAGAGCTCTGGACTATCTCCTCTGAATTCCTCTAAATAAGAGATGAGGTGCTATGCAAAGCTCTCTTGGTTCAACACAAGTGAGGCACGCAAACAAACCCAAGTATATATATGATATGGACAATATGATGCATTGCACTATATAAGAGAGAGTTAGAGATAGTGGATCAAACGCAAACACCAAGATATGTTTCGAGGTTCGAGCCAAGGATTTTCACTATAATGTCCACACAGGACTTCCCACACAGGGAACCTCCACTGAGGATTTGGGTAATACAACTTTGGAGTACACAACTCCTCTCTCAACAAATACAACCTCTACACAAGAGATAAGGCACAACAACAATCACCTCTACACTTAGAGGGATGGGCACTTAGCCAAAAATAAGATCAACCTCTTGCTAGAGGATAAGGCACTAAGCCACAACTCCACAATAATCACCTCTATACTAGAGGGATACCAAAACCAAAATACAACCTCCACAATCACCTCTCACTAGAGGGATACCAACAAACACAAGGAAGGTTACAACACTTGGTGGGATCAACAACCACAAACCAATTTTCCTCACAAAACAAGATCCTAATAGATAGGATAGATATGATAGCTCAAGTGTGAGAAAAATAAAGTTTTTGGAACAGAGAAAATACTTGAGAAAATCTCCAAATATATATTGAAATTTAGATTAAAACCAATTCCCAAAGACTCTATTTTTTGAAATTCTAACACTTTAAAAACAAATATAAATAAAACTTTTAAACCCAAAAATTCTTGCTGAAAAACACTTGAAAGATAGGAATTTTTGCTCTTGAATTGTTATATAAAACAGTCCAAAGGAATGGGTATATATAGCCCAAAACCAAATCTGTCCGTTGGCAGCAGCAAAGGGCAATTTTGCCCTTCCGGTCAATCGGGCGGTTAACGGTCATTTTTATGGCCGTTGAGCCACCGGTCGACCGGCCGGTCGACCGAGACCTGGAAATAGAGAGCAGAGCTCTCTGCCGGTCGACCGGGGCCATTTCTAAAGAGCAGAAGCTCTCTGCCGGTCGACCGGGCGATCGACCGGGGCCATTTCTAAAAAGCAGAAGCTCTCAGGCGGTCGACCAACCCGGTCAACCGGCTTTCTAGCCAAATAACCGTACACGTTTGTGCACGTCGGTCGACCGGACCGGTCGACCGATTCCTGCCTCAGTCGACCGTCCAATTAACCGGCAGAAGGCTAGGTCAAACTATTTTAGGGATTAATACTTAGGTATTTTAACTTCCATAAAATCCCATAAATTTCACAAAAATAAGTTCTTTTAAGATCTTTGAAATACAAACAAGTGTGATAAAAATTCAACACATATTATAAACTATTTGAACCATTTTTGTGATATGGAAATTTTGCCTTAAACCAAAATCGGTATTTTTCAAACTTGAATTTTTGAAATGGAAAACCGTTTTGTCCAAAACTCAAGTAAATATAAAAACATGATATTGAAATAACTTTGAAACAAATTGTATATGGATAGAATCCTACTTACATATAAAGATATCTATATATGTTTTTGACATTAAAACCAAAACGGTTAAACCAAAAACTAAAACCAAACATTTAAACTTGTGTGTGTATGTGAACTTGAGCATATCAACACTATCTAATCTTTACAATGATCTAAACACAATCTTAAACTAACAAACTAAGATCTTCTTGTAGATTCCTTCTCCAAGTCGACTCGATCCAAGCGCGATCCAAGGAACTTGACTCCAACCGAGTGCTAGATGCGATCTTGACGCTTGATCTCTTGAATTAACATGTGAAGGATTCAAAACTCCTTTGTTGAAGCTAATCACCTACTAATATCTTGATCAAATATCTGAAACTAAATATCACAAGATTATTAGTAAACTATAACTATATGAGTTAATCATCATTAAAACTAGAGTGAAAGGCCTCTAGGCTAACAGATACTACAATGAAGCTCAATCAAAATTAAATATCTTTTTCATAAACATGAAAAATCATCAAAACTAAGATTTTTATTAAAATTAAATTAACTTCAAGGTATATATATGTTTTGTCGAAACTAAAGTATACATACATATCCTAAAAATAAATGAGTCCACAGAAGAATATTGCATGAAGGCAAGTGGCTCTAGGATAGACATATATAGCTATAGTTTTAGACAAAATTAACATATACATGAAGCTAAACACAAACATATACAAAATAAAAAAATAAGTACAGATGCAAGAATCATCAAACAAGGTTATATAAGTATATATAATGAGTACAAATGAGCAATAAAGTACAAACACATAATAATTAAGTGTGGCTTACTAATTATACAAGTATAAACATAAATTTTAATGAAAACTACATCTAAACTTGTAATCAAAATATGAAGTACAAAACATAAACAAATGATCATTAGGGTAAATGTAAATATTATTATCACTAGGATATACACATAGCTGAACAATAATTGAGTACACAAATAAGTATGAATCCATATGAACATGGGTGTTCTCAAATACTATATATGTATATCAGAAGCTTAATAAACATTATATTTAACATAATGAACATGAAATGCTCAAAAACATTAATGAAAGCTTGTAAACAAAAATGAGAATTAGAGATTACCAAATCATATGAACCAATCTCTATATCTCCAAACCATGGTGGTTCTTCTACTAAAACTTTCCTTGAAAGTGATGCAACCATCAATATGATCTTTGAGCTCGAACGCATCCACCATCAAGGCACCAACACCTTCACGTCGAGTGAGAGCCCATATCTACATCAAATATAATCGAGGTGAATTTTGGCACCCACACTTTCTTGGGTCCATGGGGGTTAGCACCTTTTCTAACCCAAATAAACTTATTTGCAAAATTTAAAGCATTAATTCTATCATAACAAAATTTTGCAAGGTGGCCTATAAGTCTACAATGTGTATAAGTGTACACATTAGCATACATAAAATCATGTGTATGAGCAAGATGAGCATGTGTATGTCGTGATTTGTGTGCATGCATAGGTGAAGCATGTTTCTTCCGAAACATGAATTTCAATCTTTTATGATTCATGGCCCAATGGCTCAAAGTGAAACCCAAACAATCTACACTTTTCTTTAACATGCAAATATTATTATTAATACTTGAAGAAAAATTAGAGCATGCAACAAAATTCTTATCACTAGGAGATGTATCAATAGAAGAATGACAAGAAAGAAAAGCAAAATCATTTTTAAAAATTCCTTTTCTTTTGAAATACAATCTAATTCCTTGGAAATCATAACAATTTTATTTTTCAAGGAATCATTCTCTTTTTAAACAAAATTGAGTTTTGAAGACAAAACATCATTGTTCTTCAAAACAATATCAAAATTATTTTTATTCTTTAAAATTTCATTTTCTTTTAAAGCAAGGTCAAGTTGGGTTTTTAAGAAATCCCTTTCACTTGAAATCTCAACCCTCTCTTGCAAAACCATGTTGAGTTTAGAAAATAAATTCTTATTTTTTTCTTTTAATTCAAAAGTTTTACTTTTCAAAGCTTTATACTTTGAAAGCAAGTTTTCATAAAACTTAGATAGTTCTTCATTCAAAGTATGAGCATCCCTATTATCATCACATGAAGAATTAGCACAATCATTTAGTTGAGTGTCCGATTTTACCTCAAGGGAGTTATTCCCTTGGACATGAAGCAAGCTTAGTCAGACTCATCTCCACTAGATTCTTTTTCCACATTGTTTCCCGCTTGTTGCTCGGGAGAGAGGTCAATGTGTTCCACGCTGCAAAAGCAGATTCATAATGAGAAACAATAGAAAGATGTTCCAAATGCAAACACAATAATATATTCGAGATTCGAGCACTGCTCTACGTCCTCGCCTTCACACAGAAGAATTTTCACTTTGTTCACACATGACCTTCCATAAAGGGACCTCTACCGAGAAATTACAACTAAACACCGAGAATACTGATTAGTCTCTAAAATTGCATGTTTCATATCACATCTTCACATTCATTTTATAATAAATACTGCTAATAATTATCTTCTTTTGTGATTCTAGGTCCATGGTGTGGAAATGAAGAAGAAGACCCAAAATCACTATTTAATGGGTGATTAAAGACCTATAAAGATAGCCATTGACCTAGGGGGGTGATTCTATCAAAATCAGGGACCTAAAACTAAAAACTAAGACATGCAGCCGACAGGGGACCGACGTGACAGCGCACAGCAGGCGGCGCTGCGCGCGCCGCGCGAGTACAGCCTCAGAAACGTGGCTCTAGCCGCATTTTCGTGGCCCTATTGGCGCGACCACGCCAGCGCTTTGGACCAGGGTTTGTCCCCCTGGCCTCCTTTCCCCTGGTGCTTATAAATACCCCCTTGGGGTTCTTAGGGAAAAATCTAGAGAGTAGTGTAGTTTTCTTTCTATGTTGTAGTTTAGGTTAGTTCTTCTTCTTCTTCCTCTTTGTATTTTTCATTTCTTTTAGACTTGTAATAGGAGAGAGAGTGATACATGGTTGGAAAGTAAGAGTGCTTGTAATAGAAGGTGACAAGTTATGAAAGGTTCTCTCTTTACCTCTCTTTGTTTTCTCTCTAACTCTTTTTATATGTTTAGCTAATTTTCTCTCATGGCAACTAACTACTAACCACTAACTTGCTAACTTCTTATTTGATAATCCACATGAATCTAATAGCCTCTACTTTGCTTTACTCTTGCAAGAGCCATTGATGGCTCATGATGATGGATCTAATACTCTAACATCCTAATTCTCTAACAAGCTAACATTACTTTACTCCATTCATGTTCTTGTTTAGTTTTGATGGTTTAAGTGTAGCTTGAACTTGTTTTGTTGAGTTTGGATGTGAAAATTATCGTATGGGTCATGCTTTGAATTGCTTTTGAACCAAGGACTAGTGATGGCCAAGGATACATGTGAGGCAACCATCACTAAGAGGTTAGCATATTAGTGGAGCTATTAGTATTTAGTACCCATGGGTTTTCTTTTTTTCACTTTGTTTTAGATATACAAATAAAATCACAAATATATTCTTTTCTATGTTTCCCACTTCTTTATTTTCATCGTACTTCTCTTTTCATTCTTTGTTTCCTTTTCTTTTCATTCTTTCAAATATTGAAGAACTTTTAACATACACGTGCACATACCGTGTAAGCTTTTATCGCCTATCGTCCTTGTGGATTCAACTCATATTAGCCTCTATACTATAACGGAAGTATCGAGAAAGCCAAAACACACATACTTTAAATCTTGATTTAAAAACATACACTTTTGTGCGCGGTTTTCCCCCAATCAAATTTTGGCGTCATTGTCGGGGATGGGAACGATTTGATTCACATTTTTATTAACTTTTCTTCTTTGTTTTTGGTGTGCAGGTCAAATTCTTTAGCATTACAGAAGTCCACACTTTCTCTTGTGTGGTTGGGTAAATTCTTTTATATTCTTATATTCTGCTGCTAGTTTTTGTTTATATTACCTGTGCACTGTAATAATTTTAAGAACTAAAATACAAAAATTGGATGCTTTAAAATGGTTTAGACATTTGCATCTAGGCACGTGTCAATTTCAATTCGATATACTGCATTTTATTCTTGTGTTGTTTTGATCTAGACGGAGGTGTACATATTGCATTACATATAGTTAGGACAAACATGTGGGTGATTTACTCGCTTTGTGTGTTCATTCTTATCTATATTGTACACTTGTACGAATTGACCTTGAGGGCAAAACCCAATACAATATACGGCAAGGAAGTCATTACCCTCCCTTAGCCCAAAAATCACCTCCCCACTCACACAACCTAAGCCTAAATAAAACTTACTAGACGTTAGCCTTAGGGACATCTCAGATTCATTTAGGAGATTGACCTAAGGGGGAAGTTGTTAGAAGTTGACTATTGTCAAATCGATGTCGAAGGTTGGGGATTGAGAGGCGAAACCTCGAAGAATAGTGGTTTGGCATAATTAGGCCCGTTGCTTCGGCACGGATACCTCCCACTGATCTTACCCCTACCTGGACGTTTAACTCGTGGTTAGATTCTGCTAGTATACCCCCCGTGGACAGTCTAACAGTTAGGAGTTGTTTAGGTCTAAGTTAACCCGAGCATAGGCTTATTTTCTTTTTCTTTTTCTTTATTTGTTTGTTTGTTTGTTTGTTTTTCTTTTTTTGTAAATTGTGAAATGGATTTTAACAACAATAATTTTTTCAATCATAATATGATCCATATTTCACCCTGACCTCATTTGACTTGGATAACTCTGACCCGGCTATATACAACATGAACCAACCATATATGCTGGGTTGGGATTATCCGACTCAATATGATCCGTGTCCCCAATCCTATGACTATAATTTTTAAAATAATGTTAACTCTCCATAGAGTCAATGGGGATTCACCTCCCATGAGTCAAATTTTCAACCACCTTATCCATAATTTTCACAATATTCATTCCCCGATTTTGATTCATATACTCCTTTTCTTGTTCCACCAACCGAAGAAAATTCAATTTGGAAAGGAGTATGGAAGGCATGCATGAGTCTCAACAACAAAGTCAAAATTTGCTCAATTCACAATCCTTTCCAAATCAAACTCCATATACTCCTTTTCTAGAACATCCAATTGAAGAATAATCTGTGCTAGAAAAGCGTTTGGAAGTCTTTTGTGAAAAAATGCAACGATTTCAAAATATGTTGGACTCATCATCTCAACCAAAATTTCAAGAGTCATGCTCATCTTTTCTGATCGCATCAATTCAAAATAAACAACCATTAGTCCTGGACTTGAGTATGGAACCCTTGCGTGAGTCTGAGCAGCAATCGCAACATCTGATGGACTCATAATTTCATCACAGTTTCCAAAATCAACTTCCATACTCACCTTTTCAAGAAGAACCAATTGCAAAAAATATGGAAGACATGATTCAGACTGAAAATTTTGTTACCCGGCCTATCAGTAGGTTAGACTCAATAATAAGCGATTTGATCAATGAAAGCGAGGAAAGTCTTTCTTACCAACCTTTGACCAATCCTTATATCCCTAACTCTACCAATTGGATCCAAGAATCATGTTATTTTAGAAACTAAGATTCAATTTCAGAACGCACATTTGAACTTGACCAAACTCCAAGTTATGAAAGTCGCCTGGATATTCTGACAAGTTATCCCTTTCCTGAAATTGAAATTGAACCTGAATGTGATCCCAAACCTCATGTTAGTAATTCTATTTCACTTTTTGATTCAATAATAACCCCAATATCTTTACCAGATTTTTTCTCTTTTCCGGAGTCAACATTGAATTCTGTACCAGTACACCGTGAAATTGAATCACCAATATCTTATGACCACACTTCAGCGATGGGGAAGTGTGTGAACATCAATTCTTTGGTCTGGACCCCATTTTTGAACCAATTTCTACTCCCCTTTTGAATCTCGACTTGATCTGAGTCAAATTCCCGAGTCAGTACCGGTTTTTGTTCCTGTTCTATTTGAGTCCAAATCAATCATCTTCCAAAATCACATTTCATTGTTGGACAAGAATGTTGAAGAAAATGACTCATTAATTATTTTTGAAAATTGAAACTTGGATTGGGGTAATTTTTTTCATAAGATCATACAGTTCTCCAACATTTTACTGGGTCGTATTAGAGAGGTCACTGGTGGGTTTCTGCAAGATCCATGATATCTTGATTGGGTAGCAACGCTTGGCCCAGTCAGACCACCACCGGAGCCACCACCATGAGGTAATTTTCCTTCCCTACTCATTTGTTTCATGTATATACACATTCACGATGCATTGAGGACAATGCATGAGATAAGTGTGGGGGAGGGTTTACTAACGTAGGTTGTTTTAAATTTTGTTTCTTTTACACTTTTTTTAGGAAACTTTTAAATTTTGTATAGAAACTCTTTTCTTTTCTTTTTACAAAACTTTTTGAATTAAAAGAAATAATTTTGATTTATTTTTAAGAAAATTAAGATTATCTTAGGAATTAGGAATACCTAAAATTATGAATTTTTATACCAAATCAAAATAATAGATCTTGTTTAAATTTTAGGATAATGAAGTAAGATTGGAAATATAATTTGATCATGAATTTTTTGCCTTAGATTTATGCACTTACATAATTTTTTGGGATTGAAACAAAGACTGAAAATGCCATAAAAAATGCTATAAAAATATATATAAAAAATGATGATAAAACCACTTATTGAAGTTGGGTAATTATGCCTCAGGAAGTATGATTATTCACACCAAAAACGGTGAACAAAAAACAAAATAATCTCTTTTAGTTTTGTAGCCTTGTTTACTCGAGTCCTTAAGTCCGAGGGATGTTTTCTCATCTGGGGCCTTAAAACTATCTGGTTTGGGAGTCACCGGCTAAAGACTCACTATCTAGTAAATAAGAAAGCCTAAGTAAACTAAAGGAAGAAAAAAAGAAAAAAATAAATATACACAAATAAATGGCTTGAAAGTTAGAGTCAATATTCCAAAAATCTTCATAGTTCACAAAGTGCATATTTTTCTAGGAGTTTTATAAAAGATCAAAGAATCAATTCAATTTTAAATTCTTACATTTAATTTACAACAAGATTTTGTGTTTCGACTTAGTTTAAGGAAGAATAATTTCTAATTAACCTATGACCTTGGATCACTTATATTTTCGCATAAATACTTCAACACTTTTTTTTTACTTCAAAATGCGTTTTCAAAAATACTGACATTTGATTTCTTTTGTTATGAATTTTGTGGGTGTAATCTGCTGAAAACCCTCAGGAGATAAAATTCCTCCTTTAGGGGAAACCTAGAGGTTTAACGGCTTGTTGCACATGTTCAGTGCAATTGTGTTACCAACAAAAGAGGTGTAATAATTTCTTTAGTTTTTTGTTTTGCTCGAGACGAGTAAAGATAAGTGTGAGGATATGATTAGTCTCTAAAATTGTATGTTTCATATCACATCTTCACATTCATTTTATAATAAATATTGCTAATGATCATCTTCTTTTGTAATTCTAGGTCCATGGTGTGAACATGAAGAAGAAGACCCAAAATCACCATTTAATTGGTGATTAAAGGCTTATAAAGATAGCCATTGACCAAGGAGGGTGATTCTGTCAAAATCAGGGACCCAAAACCAAAAACTAAGATTTACAGCAGACAGGGGATCGACGTGATAGCGCGCAGCAGGCGGCGCTGCACGCTCCGCTTCAGTACAGCCGCCCGGCCGTGCCAGTGCTTTGAGCCAGGGTTTGTCCCCTTGGCCCCTTTGCCCTGGTGCCTATAAATACCCCCTGGGGGTTTGATCGGGGGAAAACCGCACATAAAAAGTGTATGTTTTAAAATCAAGAGTTAAAGTATGTGTGCTTTGGCTTCCTCGATACTTCCGTTATAGCATAGAGCTAAAACGAGTTGAATTCACAAGAACGAGAGGCGATAGAAACTTTACCGGTTGATTCACGTGTGTGTTAAAAGTTCTTCAATGTTTGAAAGAATGAAAAGAAAGGAAAACAAAGAATGGAAAAGAGAAGTACGGTGAAACACGAAGAAGTGGGAAACATAGAAAAGAATATATTTGTGGTTTTTGATAGTTTATCTAAAAAAAGTGAAAAGAAAGAAAACCATGGCTACTAACTACTAATGACTCTACCAACATGCTAACCTCTTAGCGATAGTTGCCTCACATGTATCATTGGCCATCACTAGTCCTTAGTTCAAGAGCGTTTCAAAGCATGACCCATATGTAACTCATCACATCCCAACTCAAAAAAAAAGTGCAAGATACACTTAAACCATCAAAACTAAACAAGAGTAAGCATGAAGTAAAATAATGTTAGCTTATTAGAGAGCTAGGATGTTAGAGTGTTAGATCCATCATCATGAGCCATCAATGACTCTTGCAAGAGTAAGGACAAGTAGAGGCTATTAGATTCATGTGAATTATTAAGTAAAAAGTTAGACTAGTTAATGGTTAGTAGTTAGTTGCCATGAGATAAAAGATTAGCTAAACATGTAAAGAGTTAGAGAGAAAAAAATCAATAGAGATAAAGAGGGAACTTTTCATAGATTGTCACCTTCCATTACAAGAACCCTTACTTTCATCCTATGTACTACTCTCTTTCCTATTACATGATCTAAAACAAATAGAAAATACAAAGAGGAAGAAGAAGACAAACTAAACTAAACAACCCTAAACTACAACATGGAATGAAAAACTACACTTCTCCCTGTATATATCTGCATCTTCAGACCACAAAGGGGGTATTTATAGGCGAAAGGAGCACCAAAGGGAGTACACGGAGCCGAGCTTTGAATCTCAGCGCGCGGCTCCACAAGATTGCTGCAGAAACGTGGCATTTGCCGCGTTTCCGTGGCAATGCTTAGGAAGCGCGTGCAGCGACACCTGCTGCGCGCTCTCGGATGTCCCCCTGTCAGATGTACTTACTGGTTTTCAGATTTGGGTCTCTGGTTTTGATGAAACTATCCTCCAAAGTCAATGGCTATCTTTATAGGCCTTTAATCACCAATTAAATGATGATTTTGAGTCTTCTTCTTCATTTCATGCCATGGACCTAGAAACATACAAGAGAGGTATTATTAGCAGAATTTAATATTAAATAAATGTGAAGATGTGGTATGAAATATGCAGTTAGAGACTAATCACACCCCCACACTTATCGTTTTCTCGTCCCGAGCAAAACAAAAAACTAAGAAAATTATTACACCATTTTCGCAGGTGACGTGATTGCATTTAGTATGTGCAACAAGCCGTTAAACCTCTAAGTTTCCTCTAGAGGAGAAGTTTTGTCTCCTTAGAGTTTTCACTGCATTACACCCACAAAATCCATAAAGAAAGAAATCAAATGTTAGTATTTTTGAAAACGCATTTGAAATAGAGAAAGGTGTTGAAGTATTTTTGTGAAAATATAAGTGATCCAAGGTCATAGGTTAACCAGAAATTATTCTTCCTTAAACTAAGTCGAAATACAAAATCTTGTTAAAAATTAAATGTAAGAATTTAAAATTGAATTGATTCTTTGATCTTTCATAAAACTCTTAGAAAAATATGCACTTTGTGAACTGTGAAGATTTTTAGGATATCGATTCAAACTTTCATGCCATTGATTTTTGTATATTTATTTATTTATTATTATTATTTTCTTCCCTTAATTTTCTTAGGCTTTCTTATTTACCCGAGTAGTGAGCCTTTAGCCGGTGACTCTCAAACCAAATGATCTTAGGGAACCAGATGAGAAAATATCCCTCGGACTTAAGGACTCGAGTAAACAGGCCACAAAACTAAAGGGGATTATTTTTTTCACAGTTTTAGGTGAAATAATCATGCTTCTTGAGGCATAATCACCCAACTTCAATAAGTGATTTTTATTATTATCATTTTTAATATATTTTTATGACATTTTCAGTCTTTGTTTCAATCCCAAAATTGTGTAAGTGTGAAGTGCATAAATCTAAGGCAAAAAATTTAAGATCAAATTATCTTTCCAATATTACTTCCTTATCCTAAAATTTAAACAAGATCTATTATTTTGACTCAGTTTAAAATTTCATAATTTTAGGTTTTTCTAATTCCTAAGATAATCTTAATTTTCTTAAAAATAGATCAAAACTATTTCTGTTATTTCAAAAAGTTTTGTAAAAAGAAAAGAAAAGATTTTTTTCTACAAAAGAAATTTTTTAAATCTCCTAAAAGAAGTGTAAGAGAAAGAAAATGTAAAACTACCTATGCTAGTAAACCCTCCCCACACTTATCTCATGCATTGTCCCCAATGCATCGTGAATGTGTATATACATGAAACAAATGGAGAGGGAAGGAAAATTACCTCATGGTGGTGGCTTCGGTGGTGGTCTGACTTGGCCAAGCATTGCTACCCAATCAAGATATCGTGGATCTTGTAGAAACTCACCAGTGACCTCTCTAATACGACCTAGTAAAATGTTGATTGAATGAATGGTCTTATTTAAAAAATTGTCCCCATCTAATTTTCAATTTTCAAAAATAATTACTGAGCCATTTTCTCCCACATCCTTATCCAACAATGAAGTGTGATTCTGGAAGATGATTGATTTAGACTCAAGTGGAACAGGAGTAAGAACTGATACCAACTCGGGAATTTGACTCAGATCAAGTCGAAATTCAAAACAAGAAGTCGAAATTGGTTCAAAAATGGGGTCCAAACTAAAGAATTGATGTTCACATACTTTTCTCATTAATGAAGTGCGATCATAAGATATTGGTGATTCAATTTCACGGTGTACGGGTACAGGATTCAATGTTGACTCCAGAATAGAGAAAAAATCTGGTAAAGATACCGGAGTCATTATTGAATCAAAAAGTGAAATGGAATTACTCACATGAGGTTTGGAATCACATTCAGGTTCAATTTCAATTTCAAAAAAGGGATAACTTGCCAGAATGTCCAGGCAACTTTCATAACATGGAGTTTAGTCAAGTTCAAATGTGTGTTCTGAATGTGAATCTTGGTTTCCAAAATAATATGATTCTTGGGTCCAACCGGTAGAGTTAGGGATATAAGAATTGGTCAAAAGTTAGCAAGAAAGACTTTTCTCGCTCTCATTGATCAAATCGCTCATTATGGAGTCTAACCTACTGATAGGCTGGGTAATAGAATTATGAGTCTGAATCATATCTTCCATACTTTTTGCAATTGGTTCTTTTTGGAAAGGTGAGTATGGAAGTTGATTTTGGAAATTGTGGTGAAATTGTAAGTCAATCAGATGTTGTGATTGCTGCTCTCACACAAGGGTTCCATACTCAAGTCCAGGACTGATGGTTGTTCATTTTGAATTGGTGCGACTGAAAAAGATGAGTAGGACTCTTGAAAATTTGGCTGAGATGATGAGTCCAACATATTTTGAAATCGTTGCAATTTTTCACAAAAGACTTCCAAACGCTTTTCTAGCTCAGGTTCTTCTTCAATTGGATGTTCTACAAAAGGAGTATATGGAGTTTAATTTGGGAAGAATTGTGAATTGAGCAAATTTTGAATTTGTTGTTGGGACTCAAGCATGGCTTCCATACTCCTATCCAAATTGGATTTTTCTTCAGTTGGTGGAACAGGAAAAGGAGGATATGGATCCAAATCGGGGAATGAAAAATTGTAGACAAGGTGGTTGAAAATTTGACTTGGGGGAGGTGAATACCCATGAACTCTGTGAAGAGTGGAAATTATTTTGAAAATTATAGTCATAGGATTGGAGATATGGGTCATATTGAGTCGGATAATCCCAACTCGGCATATATGGTTGGTTCATGTTGTACATAGCCAGGTTGTAGTTATCCGAGTCAAATGAGGTCGGGGTGAAATATAGATTCATATTATGATTGAAAGAATTATTGTTGTTAAAATTCATGTCACAATTTACTAAAAAGAAAACAAACAAACAAACAAATAAACAAACAAAAAAGAAAAAAACAAGCGTATGCTAGGGTTGACTTAGACCTAGACGACTCCTAACTAGTCAGACTGTCCTGGAGGTATATTGTCGGAAACTGACCACAAGTTAATTGGCCAGGTAAGGGCAAGATCAATGGGGAGGTATCCGTGCCGAATTATGCCAAACCACTGTTCTTCGAAGTTTCGTCTCTCAATCCCCAACCTTAAACACTGATTTGACAAGAGTCAACTTCTAACAACTTTCCCCTTAGATCAATCTTCTAAATGAGTCTGAGATGTCCCTAGGGGCCAACGTCTTGCAAGTTTAATTTAGGCTTGGGTTGTGTGAGTGGGGAGGTGATTTTTGGGCTAAGGGAGGGTAATGACTTCCTCACCTTATGTTGTATTGGGTTTTGCCCTTAAGTTTAATTCGTACAATTATATAATATAGATAAGAATGAACACACAAGGAGAGTAAATCACCCACGTGTTTGTCCTAACTATATGCTATGCAATATGTACACCTCCGTCAAGATAACAACTTACAAGAATAAAATATAGTATATTGGAATGAAAATTGACACGTGCATAGATGCAAATGTCTAAACCATTTTAAAGCATGCAATTTCTGTATTTTAGTTCTTAATTATTAAAGTGCACAGATAATATAAACAAAATTTAGCAGCAGAGTATAAGAATATAAAGAATTTACCCAACCACACAAGAGAAAGTGTGGACTTCCGCAATGCTAAAGAATTTGACCTGCACACCAAAAATAAAGAAGAAAAGTTAACAAAAACGTGAAATCAAACCGTTCCCATCCTCGGCAACGGCGCAAAAATTTGATCGGGAGAAAACCACACACAAAAATGCATGTTTTGAAATCAAGAGTTAAAGTGTGTGTGCTTTGGCTTCATCGTTACTTCCTTTATAGCATAGAGGCTAAAACGAGTCGAATCCACAAGGACGGGAGGCGATAGCTTTACCGTTGATTCACCTGTGTGTTAAAAGTTTTTCAATGTTTAAAAGAATGAAAGAAAGGAAAACAAAGAATGGAAAAGAGAAGTACGATGAAACACGAAGAAGTGGGAAACATAGAAAAGAATATATTTGTGATTTTTGATAGTTTATCTAAAACAAAGTGAAAAAGAAAGAAAACCCATGGCTACTAACTACTAATGAGTCCACCAACATGCTAACCTCTTAATGATAGTTGCTTCACATGTATCATTGGCTATCACTAGTCCTTAGTTCAAGAGCGTTAAAGCATGACCCATATGTAACTCGTCACATCCCAACTCAACAAAACCAGTACAAGTTACACTTAAATCATCAAAACTAAACAAGAGTAAGCATGGAGTAAAGTAATGTTAGTTTGTTAGAGAGCTAGGATGTTAGAGTGTTAGATCCATCATCATGAGCCATCAATGGCTCTTGCAAGAGTAAGACCAAGTAGAGGCTATTAGATTCATGTAGATTATTAAGTAAGAAGTTAGACTAGTTAGTGGTTAGTAGTTAGTTACCATGAGAGAAAAGATTAGCTAAACATGTAAAGAGTTAGAGAGAAGAAAATCAATAGAGATAAAGAGGGAACCTTTCATAGATTGTCACTTTCCATTACAAGAACCCTTGCTTTCATCCTATGTACTACTCTCATTCCTATTACATGATCTAAAACAAATAGAAAATATAAAGAGGAAGAAGAAAAAACTAAACTAAACTGCCCTAAACTACAACATGGAATGAAAAACTATACCATTCTCTGTATATATCTGCATCTTCAGACCACAAAGGGGTATTTATAGGCGAAAGGAGCACCAAAGGGAGTGTACGGAGCCGCGCGTCAAATCTCGGCGTGCGGCTCCACAAGATTGCCGCGTTTTTTACGGCAATGCTTGGGAAGCGCGCCAGTGCCGCCTGTTGCGCGCCTCCCGGATATCCCCCTGTCAGATGTACTTGCTGGTTTTCGGATTTGGGCCCCTAGTTTTAACGAAATCACCCTCCAAGGTCAATGGCTATCTTTATAGGCCTTTAATCACCAATTAAATGGTGATTTTGGGTCTTCTTCTTTATTTCATGCCGTGGACTAAAAAACATACAAGAGAGGTATTATTAGCATAATTTAATATTAAATAAATGTGAAGATGTGGTATGAAATATGCAGTTTTAGAGACTAATTAGGATTCTTCAGGGAGAAATCCAGAAAGTAGTGTAGTTTTCTTTTCATGTTGTAGTTTAGGGTAGTTTAAGTTAGTTCTTCTTCTTCTTCCTCTTTATATTTTTCATTTCTTTTAGATCTTGTAATAGGAGAGAGAGTGATACATGGTTGGAAAGTAAGAGTACTTGTAATAGAAGGTGACAAGTTATGAAAGGTTCTCTCTTTACCTCTCTTTGTTTCTCTCTAACTCTTTTTACACATTTAGCTAATTTTCTCTCATGGCAACTAACAACTAACTATTAACTTGCTAACTTCTTATTTGATAATCCACATGAATCTAATAGCCTCTACTTGGCCTTACTCTTGCAAGAGCCATTGATGGCTCATGATGATGGATCTAACACTCTAACATCCTAACTCTCTAACAAGCTAACATTACTTTACTCCATTCTTGCTCTTATTTAGTTTTGATGGTTTAAGTGTAGCTTGAACTTATTTTGTTGAGTTTGGATGTGAAAGTTATCGTGTGGGTCATGCTTTGAAACGCTCTTGAACCAAGGACTAGTGATGTCCAAGGATACATGTGAGGTAACTATCACTAAGACGTTAGCATATTAGTTGAGCCATTAGTAGTTAGTAGACCTGAGTTTTCTTTCTTTTTCACTTTCTTTTAGATATACAAACAAAATCACAAATATATTCTTTTCTATGTTTCCCACTTCTTTGATTTTACCGTACTTCTCTTATCATTCTTTGTTTCCTTTTCTTTTCATTCTTTCAAACATTGAAGAACTTTTAACATACACATGAACATACCGTGTTAGCTTCTATCGCCTCCGGTCCTTATGGTTTTGATTCGTTTTAGCCTCTATGCTATAACGGAAGTATCGAGGAAGCCAAAGCGCACACACTTTAAATTTTGATTTCAAAACATACACTTTTGTGCGCGATTTTACCCCGATCAAGTACACAACTCCTCTCTTAATGACAAACCCCTACACAAGAGGTGGGCACTAAGCCAAACACAAAGCAAAGAAAAATACAACTTAGTGATTACAAAAATCACAAATAATCTCTTGGTGATCTAAAGATATCACAAACAAAGCCTCTCACAATACATGATCCTAGAGGATAGATTGGTAATGAATAGCTCAAGTATGTGAGTGGTCAAAGCTCTTGGAAAAGAAAATACAAAGAAAATACTTGAAAAAAACTTCTTGATAAATATGAAAATGAAGAACAAGATAAAATTCCCAAAACTTATATTTCTTTGATTTTTTTCAAAACTTTGAAAATAAATAATGATAGAGAATTTTAGCATAAAAACTCTTTTAAAAACTTTGTTAAAAACACTTGAGAAGGTGAAAAAATTACTCTTGAAAATCTCAGTTCAAACAGCTATCAAAGGACCCATATTTATAGGGTCTGAAAATATAGCCGTTGGGGTCCAGAACAGGTCAAAAATGACCTGTCGGTCGACCTACCAACGGTCAGATTTCTGACCGTTGGGTTACCGGTCGTCCGCTCGGTCGACCGCCCTAGGCAAACTTGTGTAATTCGACCGCCCGGTCGACTGAGGACAAAACCAAAGAGCTAACTTTCTGATCGGTCCACCAGTCGGTCGATCGGGTCAGATCCAGAGAGCAGACTCTCTAGATTGATCGACTGCAAGGTCGACCGGCCCAAGGCCAAGGCAACTTTGCACGTTCTATGCACATCAGTTGACCGACTGATCAACCGAGCTCTGGTCCGGTCGACAGGTCGGTCACCGCTAGCAGGTTCAGAACTGGGATTATAGGGTTTGAAATGTTGGCTTTTAATTACCTAAAAAATCTCATAAAATCACATAAAATCCACAAAAATAAGTTCATGTAAACATTTAAAGTATAAATATATGTGATCAAATCAACACATATTACTAAAAGTACACCTAGAGGGGGGGTGAATAGGTGTACGGCTAATGTAATGAACTAAATGCGGAAATTAAAACTTAATTGCAACAACACTTAATGCAACCAACGAGTGTAGCCGAATTCCCGGTGTAGGGCTCTGGACTAACTCCTCTTGATTCCTCTGAATAAGAGTTGAGGCACTATATGATGCTCTCGTGGTTAAGCACAAGTGAGGCACACACAAACAAGCCAAGCATATAATATATGAATGAGCAATATGAAATGATGCAAGGCACAATATAAAAGAGAGAGAGAGAGTTAGAGAGACAATAGATCAATCGCTAACACACGGATATGTTTCGAGATTTGAGCACACAGCTCTACGTCCCCGCCTTCACATAGAAGAATTTCCAATCCACTTGTCTACATAGGACTCCCACTCAGGGAACCTCCACTGAGGATTAGGGGCAAATACAACCGGGAGTACACAACTCCTCTCTCAATTACAAACACCACCTCTACACTTAGAGGCTAGGCACAAAGCCACCAATATCAACCTCATAAATGAGGGATAGGCACAAAGCTAATGCAACCAATCAACCTCTCACTAGAGGGATAGGGCACAAAGCCACCACTCCACAAATCAACCTCTACACAAGAGGGATAAAACAAAGTAGGAGGGTTTACAACTTAGTGATCAAAAGACCACAAACCAATCTTTTCCACAAAAACAAAGATCCTATAGAGAGGATAGAATGATATAGCTCAAGTGTGGAAAAACAAAGTGTTTGGAACAAAGAAAATCACTTGGGAAATCTCCAAATAAATATAGAATTTTTAGACCAAAAACCAATTCCCAAAAGACTATTTTCTTTGAAATAAAAACACTTTAAAAACAATTGAGGATCAAATCTTTGAAGCTCTAAAACTCTTTTTAAAACTTGAAAAAATACTAGAGAATGGGACAATTTTTCCTCTTGAAAATCTTAACCAAAACCTCTCTCAAATGGGTTATTTATAACCCCTACTTGGAATCTGCCCGTTGGCAGCAGACTAGGCCAGAATTGGCCTTCCGGTCGACCGGCCGGTCGACCGGCAAACGGTCTTGACCGTTGGGCCTTCCGGTCGACTGCCTGGTCGACTGTGCCAATCTAGAGAGCAAATTGCTCTCTGGCCGGTCGACCGCCGGGTCGACCGTGCCAAGCCTCACGGTCGACTGTCCGGTCGACCGCCGCCACCCGAGAGTGGGGCACTTGCAGTCGGTCGACTGGCCCAAGTGGCAGGTCAACGTGCACACTCTTGTGCACGTCTGTCGACCGGTCTAGTCGACCGACTCTGGGTCCGGTCGACCGGCCCGGTCGACCGCCAAAGCCTGGCAGGGCTTAATCAGGGATTAGAAAACTTATTTGTCAAATAAATCCCATAAAATTCTCTAAAAATTCATAAAAATAAGTTCAGTATAATACATTGATATACAAACTTGTGTGAAAAATTTCAACACAAATTTCAAACTTTTTGAACCATGTTTGTGACTTACAAATTTTGCTGAAAACCAAAAACCGTATTTTCCAAAACTTAGATTTTTGAATTGAAAATTTGTTTTGTCCAAAACTCATCCAAACACAAAAACATGATACTTGAACAACTTGAAGCATGTTGTATATGGATATAATCTAATATACATGAAATAGATATATATCAATGTTTTTGACTTTAAATCCAAAAATATGTTTTGTTAAAACACAAAACTCCAAACACATGAATAGGCATATCAAATTAAGTTGTCTAAGATATGAAGCATACATGTATATAGAACAAATCTAATGCGCATTAAACCATGTAAACTTATTTTGATTCTATCTATTCATGAAAACCAAGATCGGTTAAACCAAAAACCGAAAACTAATAAACATGAAACCTAGAAACAAGTGTGTGTGTCGTGAACCCTAGCATATCACACTATCTAGTCTTTACAAATGGATCTAAAAACATAATCTAAACTATGTACCGAAGCCTTCTTGATGAACTCCATCTTCAAGACGACTCGATCCAAGCCGTGATCCACGAGCTTGACTCCAACGAGTGCTAGATATGACTTTGTCGCTCGGGCTCTTGAATCACCATGTGAATGCTCCAAAACACCTTTGTTGAAGTAAATCACCTACTAATATCTTGATTAAGTATCTGAAACTAAACATCACAAGAATATTAGTAAACATAACTATATGAGTTAATCATCATCAAAACTAGAGTGGAAGGCCTCTAGGCCAACACTCTCCCCCTTTTTGATGATGACAAAACTCATGGAGTTATATATGCATGGATTAAAGTTAAGCTTCAAAGAAGCTCCCCCTTAACTCAAGCATAGCAATAAACAATAAGATATGCAATGAATACTAAACATGGATATGCATCAACATGCATAAAAACACTGAAACGAACATGCTCTTGATACCAAACATGAAATAAACATGCTCTTGATACCCAACTTTTAAAATAAATTCCTTTTCTTTTTTTTAAAAAAATAAACATGCTCTTAAGCTCTTGATACCAATAAAAATTTCAATAATAAAAAAACTTAAGCCTTGATACCAATCAAGGCCTCTTGATACCAATCAATAAAACAAAATTCTTAATACCAATTAGAAAGATATTCACTAAACAATAAACATGCATATAAACTCATGCATATAAACTCAAATACTTCTCCCCCTTTTGTCAATCATCAACAAAGGGGTCAAAGAAAACAATATTCTCCCTCTTTTGTCTTTAAATAAAAAATCAATGAGGGGTGAAAACAAAGCAAAACTTTCTTGATACCAATTGAAAGAGAAAAAATATATCAATATAGTGCATCATGATATCAAAGAAATATACAAATTGACAGTACATAATTGAAAGTACATAATACATAAAACAAACATAGATTTAAATACCAATTGATACCAATTGTAAGTAAATAAATCAAAAATTTTGATATCAATAAAACATACCAATTTTAGGTAATCTTGATACCAATTCAATTGAATGTAATTTTTCATTAAAAGCATATGATACCAAAAATAATCAATATCCTTTTTTTTAATCATTGTTAACATAAAGTGTGGGAGTAGAATAACAAAACCAATTGAAAGGTGAAATGTAAATTTTCTCCCCCTTTATGAAATACCAAATAAAATGATGCATAAGCTTGTATAAGGTACCAATTGAAACATAATCAATTGAAATATAATAGTCATTAGAAATCAAGCTTAGCATAACCAAAATTTGTGCTCAAGGATATAGAGATATAGTAAGCACAAATCAAACATATATATGAGTATACAAAAAGAATGTCAATAGTGATACCAATTGAAAGGATCCAATAATATCAATTGAAAACACAATAAGATTAAGTGTATAACTCATATTACCTTTCTCCCATTTCATGCACATGTTTAAAAGGATTTTCAATAAGAAGCATACAAAGTATGGTCGCCCAACCAATCGCCCTTAAATGGGTAGGGTTTTCAAAAAATATAGTATGTTTGAAAAGCTCTACCATAATGAAGAATATGAACTAGTTTTAAGAAAAATTTGAAAACTAGTACGAAATCCTTCAAGCAAGGAATAAAGCAAAATTATATTTCATGAAAAAACATGTAGATCACATGATCACCAAACACTCAAAATCTATATTAGCACAAATTGTACTCATGAAAATAAAATCATGAGAAAACACTAAACAAGGTGAGTGTACAAGTGTCATGTAAAGTACATTATCATGAAACTAGGCAATCAAGCTCAATAAGAAATTCCTTAAAAACATGAAAATCATCAAAACAATTTAATCTTCAAAGGTATATGTATGTCATGTATAAACTAAAGTATACATACATATCCAAAACATAAAGAGTCCACAAAAGTATATGCATGAACGCAAGTGGATCAAGGATGTATATGTATATCTAATAGTTTAGACAAAATGGACATATACATGAAGTTAAACATAAACACGAAAAACATATAAAATGGGGAATACAAGTCAAATGCATGAATCATCAAAAATAGACTATACTAGTACATCTAATGGGTACAAATGAGCGTTCAAGCACAAACATATAATGGTCTATTTGTGGCTCATTAGTTGTACAAGTATACATCCAAGTCTTAATGAAAATAAACATCTAAACATATATTCAAATCATGAAGCATAGAAATCAAAACAAAACTAATATGATCATTATATACATGCACATGCATAGATCTAGGTCATACATATTAGTTAAAAAAAATGTGAGAACACAAAGATATAAATCCATATTAAACATGGGTGTCTCAAATAACTAAACATGTATATCACTAATCTATCTCATGGCATATAACATACTAATCATGAAACATTAAAAACATGCTAAAAATCAATGATATGAAGCATGTAAAAAATAAATGAGGAGTAAGAGATAATTACCAAAACCATGAAGGCAACTCTCCATGTCTTCAAAACAAGGTGGTCCTCCCACTAAACTCTCCTTGAAAGTGATGCAACCAAATTGTCCTCTTTAAGCTCGGAACGCATCCACCTCAAGGCACCATCACTCTCACGTCATGCGAGAGCCCACACCTACATCAAAAATAATAGGGGTGGTCTTTGGTACCCACACTCTTTTGGGTCCATGGGGGTTAGCTCCTTTCCTAACCCAAACAAATTTAGTTGCTAAATTTACATCATGTATCTTATCATAGCAAAATTTAGTAAGGTGGCCCTTACGTCCACAATGTGTACATGTGTACACATGAGCATACATCATGTTATAAGTGTGTCCGTGAGGAGCATGTGTATGCGTGTATGGTGTGCATGCAAAGATGGAACTTGTTTCTTTCGAAACAATGATTCCAAACGTGTATGGTTCAAGGCACTGTAATATCCCTATTTTTAAGTACGGTATTTGGATAAATATATTGGTATTTTAAATATGTACATGTATTTATTTTCATGTGATATGATATTACTCGTTGTTAGTAATATCTATATTGTTACTGTTATTTATTATTATTAGATTGGTCATGTAATGTATTGGTATTATTAATATTATTATTTTAGTTAAGTAATGTTACTACAAATGTTGGATTATTATTTTGCAGAGGTGTATTCCTTTCCCTTGATTCCATTTATATCTTATTCTTTGATCCCAACCCATCACACCATAGACCCAATACCCATTGGTGACCCGAAACCCATTACTCATTTACTTGGTGATCCATAACCCAATAACCATTAGTGAACCTATACCCTTTATCATATTACCCTCAACCTATTTGGATCCTAACCCATTACTCAATCCAAACCAAACCAATTACCCAAATATCTAATCCTAAAAACCCAAATCCTATCATATCTAAATCCTAACTAATCCCCTCAAAAATCTCCACCAAATCCTAATCCCATGATTTTCTCTCCCTAATCCTCTCCTCAAATCCCTAATCCTATCTTATCCCAACAACTCCCAGCCGTACCTCCTCTCATTGCGTGCGCGAGCTCCAGGCCGAGCCCCCTTGCAGCCGCCCTCTCTCCTTGATGGCTGCTGCACTCCACCCAGATCCACACCCAACCTCCAACAGCCCTTGTTCAGGCCGAGTTTCCCCCTTGCAGCACGACAACACCTCCCCTGGTTGGCCGGATCTTCTCCCCCTCCGGCCATGGCAACAGCAGCAGCGAGCCATGTCCAGTCGCAGCAGCACCTCGCCCAGCCTCCTGCAGCCGAACCCCCAGGCCAGATCTGCACCAGCAGACCAGCCCGGAGATCCAGTAGCACCTTCTCCATTCCTCCGCGCAACAGCGCTCGGCAGCCCATCTTTCACCAGAAGGCCGAGTTCTCTACCGCAACAGCGAATGGCAGCCCAGATCAGCAGATCTGCACCTCCAGCAGCGAGCGAGCAGGCCGTTCTCCTGATCCACGCCAGGCCATCGTTGGAGACCAGCACGGTGGCCTTCTCCAGCACCTTGGTCACCCTCCCATGTAGTACGATAGCGAGGAACGACACCACAGCGACCGCGGCAGCGACTCGGCCCTTGACGCACACAGCAGCAACCACCCAGATCCAGCGCGCAGGCAGCGAGCGAGCGGCAATTCTAGGCCCTTCCGGCGAGCGCGAGATCCCCAGCTTGCAGCCAGGCCTTCCCCAGTACCCTGGCTACCCTCCTATGCAGTCCAACAGCGAAGAGCGGCACCACAGCGACCGTAACGGCGACTCGCCCGGCGACGACCAGATTTCCCAAAGTGAGTGTATTCTCATCCTTCTTATATTCCTGTTACTTTCATGATTCTCCCTTTACCGCATTCAGCTGCTATTTTCTTTCCGTTATTCATCTGTTATCATGTGTAGTCTTATATGTATTATTGCAGTGATCGATGATTATTATAGTTCTGATTTATAGCTTGTTTAGGTTATTTTAGGCTTAGCGTGTATACGTGGGGTATTTTTCCTCGCGTATATGCTTCGCCATAACGTCTCCGTATCTTTAGGATCGGGGCGTTACAGAGTGGTATCAGAGCGTCAGGTTCGACATAAATCGGACTTGAATCTTACTGGTAACTTGAACGAGCTATAATTACACTGCAATATACATATACTATCCATTATGATATTCAGTCCATTTGGAATTGACTGTCCTCTTTTGAAAATCCATCTCTTTGATCTTTTGATCTCCCTGATCACATCTCTCCTATAGAGTAATCTTGGTTCCATCTTGATTCCTATTCTCCTTGTCTATTCTATTTTTCTGATCTTGCCTTTTGGGAATAGTTCACTTCATGCTGAAGATGGTAGCAGAGATCAGAGCGCGCAGCGGAATCGTGGTGTCCCAACGAGACGATGTGGGAGCTTGTTTGTATTCTGTCTTGATTCTTGATTCTTTTATCATTCCCTACCTTATTTGAATTTCGAGGACGAAATTTTTATTAAGGTGGGTAGAATGTAATATCCCTATTTTTAAGTATGGTATTTGGATAAATATACTAGTATTTTAAATATGTACATGTATTTATTTTCATGTGATATGATATTACTCGTTGTTAGTAATATCTATATTGTTACTGTTATTTATTATTATTAGATTGGTCATGTAATGTATTGGTATTATTAATATTATTATTTTAGTTAAGTAATGTTACTACAAATGTTGGATTATTATTTTGCAGAGGTGTATTCCTTTCCCTTGATTCCATTCATATCTTATTCTTTGATCCCAACCCATCACACCATAGACCCAATACCCATTGGTGACCCGAAACCCATTACTCATTTACTTGGTGATCCATAACCCAATAACCATTAGTGAACCTATACCCTTTATCATATTACCCTCAACCTATTTGGATCCTAACCCATTACTCAATCCAAACCCAAACCAATTACCCAAATATCTAATCCTAACAACCCAAATCCTATCATATCTAAATCCTAACTAATCCCCTCAAAAATCTCCACCAAATCCTAATCCCATGATTTTCTCTCCCTAATCCTCTCCTCAAATCCCTAATCCTATCTTATCCCAACAACTCCCAGCCGTACCTCCTCTCCCTGCGTGCGCGAGCTCCAGGCCGAGCCCCCTTACAGCCGCCCTCTCTCCTTGATGGCTGCCGCACTCCACCCAGATCCACACCCAACCTCCAAGAGCCCTTGTTCAGGCCGAGTTTCCCCCTTGCAGCACGGCAACACCTCCCCTGGTTGGCTGGATCTTCTCCCCCTCCGGCCATGGCAACAGCAGCAGCGAGCCATGTCCAGTCGCAGCAGCACCTCGCCCGGCCTCCTGCAGCCGAAACCCCCAGGCCAGATCTGCACCAGCAGACCAGCCCGGAGATCCAGCAGCACCTTCTCCATTCCTCCACGCAACAGCGCTCGGCAGCCCATCTTTCACCAGCAGGCCGAGTTCTCCACCGCAACAGCGAATGGCAGCCCAGATCAGCAGATCTGCACCTCCAGCAGCGAGCGAGCAGGCCGTTCTCCTGATCCACGCCAGGCCGTCGTTGGAGACCAGCACGGTGGCCTTCTCCAGCACCTTGGCCACCCTCCATGCAGTCCGATAGCGAGGAACGACACCACAGCGACCGCGGCAGCGACTCGGCCCTTGACGCGCACAGCAGCAACCACCCAGATCCAGCGCGCAGGCAGCGAGCGAGCGGCAATTTCAGGCCCTTCAGGCGAGCGCGAGATCCCCAGCTTGCAGCTAGGCCTTCCCCAGTACCCTGGCTACCCTCCTATGCAGTCCAACAGCGAAGAGCGGCACCACAGCGACCGTAACGACGACTCGCCCGGCGACGACCAAATTTCCAAAGTGAGTGTATTCTCATCCTTCTTATATTCCTGTTACTTTCATGATTCTCCCTTTACCGCATTCAGCTGCTATTTTCTATCCGTTATTCATCTGTTATCATGTGTAGTCTTATATGTATTATTACAGTGATCGATGATTATTATAGTTCTGATTTATAGCTTGTTCAGGTTATTTTAGGCTTAGCGTGTATTTTTCCTCGCGTATATGCGTCGCCATAACGTCTCCGTATCTTTAGGATCGGGGCGTTACAGAGTGGTATCAGAGCGTCAGGTTCGACATAAATCGGACTTGAATCTTACCGGTAACTTGAACGAGCTATAATTACACTGTAATATAAATATACTATCCAGTATGATATTCAGTCCATTTGGAATTGACTGTCCTTTTTTGAAAATCCATCTCTTTGATCTTTTGATCTCCCTGATCACATCTCTCCTATAGAGTAATCTTGGTTCCATCTTGATTCCTATTCTCCTTGTCTATTCTATTTTTCTGATCTTGTCTTTGGGAATAGTTCACTTCATGCTGAAGATGGTAGCAGAGATCAGAGCGCGCAGCGGAATCGTGGATAGCCTCGCCTGAGAGGCTAAGTTTGTCTAGATTCGCTTTGAAGCTCTCCACAGAGAGCTAACTTACAGCTTCATCTGAAGCTAATTCTAGCTTCACTGGAAGCTAATTCTAGCTTCGCCGGAAGTTTTCTTGATAGCTTCACATGAAGCTCTTTATAGCTCCACAAAGAGCTAACTTACAACTTCGCTTGAAGCTAATTCTAGCTTCGCTCGAAGCTTTCTTGATAGCTTCGTATGAAGCACTTCATAGCTCCACAGAGAGCTAACTTACAGTTTCGCCTGAAGCCAATTCTAGCTTCGCCGGAAGCTTTCTTGATAGTTTCGCATGAAGCTCTCCATAGCTCCACAGAGAGCTAAGCTAATTCTAGCTTCGCCAGAAGCTAATTCTAGCTTCGCTAGAAGGTTTCTTGATAGCTTCACCGAAGCTCTTCATAGCTCCACAGAGAGTTAACTTCTAGCTTCGCCTGAAGCAAATTCTAGCTTCGCAAGAAGCTTTCTTGATAGCTTTTCTTGAAGCTCTTCATATCTCAACAGAGAGCTAACTTACAACTTCACCTAAAGCTAATTCTAACTTCGCCGAAATCTTTCTTGATAGCTTCGCATGAAGCTCTTCATAGCTCCACAGAGAGCTAACTTAAAGCTTCGCCTGAAGTTAATTCTAGCTTCGTCAGAAGCTTTCTTGATAACTTTGCAAGAAGCTCTTCATAGCTCCACAGATAGCTAACTTACAACTTCGCCTGCTATCTAATTCTAGCTTCATCTGAAGCTAATTATAGCTTTGCTGAAAGCTTTCTTGATAGCTTCGCATGAAACTCTTCATATTTCCATAGAGAGCTAACTTACAGTTTCGCCAGAAGCTTTCTTGATAGCTCCGCATGAGGAAAGTAACTGCCCCACTAAGCTAGTGGGGGAAGCTAATGGGTAGTTACACCCATAATCCCTTATTAAGGGGAGATAATCAAGGGAATTATAACTCCCTATTGCCTAGTGGGGAGAGTTAATGGGTAGTAACAACCATGATCCCTCATTAAGAGGAGACAATCAAGGGAATCATAACTCCCTATTGAGCCTACAAATAGCCCACTAGTAGGCTAGACTTAGGGTCTTGAAGAAATTCAAGTCTAAGAGGCTTTTTGAAGACCATAAGCTTCTTTGGTTGCTTCAAAGCTTAAGCCAATAAGAGATCTACTCTCTCGCTTCCAAGAATTCAGAGAATCACTTTTCTAATCATATAAGAATTAATTCAGGGTGCTAATATCCTAAGATCTTCCTCCCTCTCAAAGAATCTCCAGAACCAGGTGAGAAAAAAATTGCCAAGCAGTAGCATTCGAAGATCGATCGTTCACATCGTCAACGGGACAAAGTGGTCGCGCCTTGATCAGACTCCCACCGACACACTTTCCCAGAAATATTAAAAGAGATCTACTTGTAATTTTTTTCTTTTTTTAAAGAATTACTTGTAATTTCGCTCCTCGATCTTTTTTTTGTAAGTTTTTGAATATATTTTCAATGAAAAACAAGATGGCGACTCCATTGAGAAATGTATTCTCCACTATTGAGAATCAAATGTCGCAATGTGATGATCAGACCTTCGGGTCTATTGCTGAGACGCTGGTCATTCACTTTGAATAAGAGAGGTTTGAACAACTTCTCTCTGGGGGTAGCACAAAGCCCCTACATGTACGCAAGCACAGGGAGGTCAACGTAGCCAGAGCCCCTTTGGCTAACTCTTAAAAGCAAGTCTTTGTTGAGACAATAGGGCTTTCTGTAAACCTATTACAGTCTTAGGCGAAGCTAAACAGACTCTATGCGAGTCTAGCACAGTCTCAGTAGAGACTAACATAGCCTTGTACCAACATGTTGACACTATGCCCAAAGCTATAAAGGTTCCTTGTGAACCTAAAACAGCCTTTGTTAAGGCTATGTGGATTACAAAATCTGTAGTCTCATGCGAGGGTAGAGATAGATCTCATGCTTCAGCTTCCTGCGGAGCTAAAATAGTCTCTGACTGCAAGACTATTTCAGCTCTACACAGAGCTAAGCCCCACATGTCCTGCGAGGCTAAGGCTATAGCACTTTGTGCTAATAGCGAGGCTACTGCAGTCCCGCTTACATCATCAGCACTATTGGGCAGTGCTAGGCTCGCCGCTAGCGGTAGAACCAAAGCACTAAATGCTCATGTAACTTCATCACATGAAGCTAATTCAACTTTTTGCAGAGTTCAGCCTCCCCTATCACGCAAAGCTAAGGCTAAAGCACTTCTGTGTGCTAAAAGCGTTGCTGATTCAGCGTCGCTCCCACTGATAGCATTAAGTGCTAAAAAATTTCTTAGCCATAAATTTATAACTAAAGCACTAAGTGCTAAGGATCTTAGCCGTGAGGTTAAAAATGAAGCACCATTGAGTGCTAACAGTGAGGCTATTTCAGCCTCGCTCACAGGAAGAACTCTGCGCAATAGTGCTAAGCTCGCCTTCAAAGCTACTCTTTCAGGCGAAACTATCCTAGCTTCGCCTATCACAAAAAAGAAAGCTTTGAGGGCTAAGCCTTATGGTTTCTCAACCCAAGTAGGCTAACATTCAGTTTTCTCGAGTCTCTGTGTTAGATCAGTTCAACCTAGGTTCGGTTTGACCTAGGTAACACAGACTTGCGGGATTATCGGAGCAATAAGCAGAAAATCCACTCCGAAAAGCCAGTTCACATCTCACCATCTCAGTGCGGACAAGCGGGGTGTCAACTTGTGATGGTACATTCTGTCCACTGTTGTTTGGAATCAATCCTCACAACTTCTCCTCTAAGCCAGCAATCGGTGTTAACCGGCTGTCAGTTCAACCTTCTGAGAAACTCAAGTCTCAAAAGAAGAAGACAGTGAAAGTGCCTCACCTCGCAGCTGTCTCTGTCAAATGATAAGAAGAGAAAGGGATCCACTACGATCTCAAAGAAGGAAACAGGGGGTTCACACTCCCTTATTCAGTTCTCCAGGACCCGACTATAGCCCCGGCTTAGTTCAGGTTCTGGTTGAACAAAAGGGCGCCTTCCAAGATACAATACCTTGTAATTATGAACAACCTTCTTTCTCAGAAGCTATTTTGCCAGAACCATAGAGACACCAATTCCAATTGTCTGATGATGAAGAAGAAGCCAGTGGCTACGCTTCGCCACCATCAGCTCTATGCAGGCAAGCTTCGTATAAGCCAACATGACTGATAACAACAACAATGATGATCTCCATCATCGCATGGAGGCACAGGAGCAGACTTCCAAAGCCCAGAAAAAACCTTGGACAACAACAAACAAATATTGGTTCAGCTCCTAACACACAAGAAGAATGATAACACAACTGGTAGTAATCACAAAAATGAGAAAAACAACAACAATGAACCTCCCAAGACCGATCATTCAAAGGAGGGCTCTTCAATCGATGCCGAAGTGATCAAAAGCATCCAAGCTCAGATCGCATCCCTAGCCCAAAAGGATGAACCGAAGAAAGTAGGGAATGGGATTCAGTCCTATATCTGTCAAAGTTCAAACCACCAACGTTGCACTCGTATGATGGCAAGAGCTCGCCAAATCAGTTCATTTACTACTTCTGATCGCAAACCGGTAATGTAGTAGGTAATGATGCTATCATGGCCAGAATGTTCATTATCCCTCAAGGGGGTAGCCTTTGATTGGTTCAGGAGTTTCCCTGCGAACTCCATCAATTCCTGGCTCGACTTGGAAACTCGATTCCTCTCCCGATTCTACGAGGATGATACTGAGGTGACCATGGACACACTACTTTCGGCAGTCCAGAAAGGAGAATCTGTATGAGATTACATAGAGAGATTCTACAACCTTTCTCTTATGTGTCCCGCAGGTATGCCTTTGCCTATGTTACTTCAGACGTTGATTGGGCTAGAACCTGCACAAAAAATACAGAATTTAGATCTAAGAATAAAGATGTGCAAGTGCTCAATTCTTACCGCTATAGTAAGTGCCTATGCCGGTAATGATCCACAAGGAGGGTTTGCAATAGAAGCGTTCAAGGTTTGTATTGAAATCTTTATGAAGAAAAATGAAAGTTCTTTGTTTTTAAGAAATAAAAATGAAAAAAGAGTTATGTTAAAGTTAGAAAGAAAACGGTAGAATGAAGAAAGTGGAGAGAATTAGAAAGTGACTATGTACAAATGATTATTTACAAAGAAGTGAAAAGGAGTGATGAAGGAAGTGGGTGTTGGTGATCTAAACTAAGAAATAAAAAAGTGAAGAAAGAAGATGAAAGAAGTACTCACCTAGTTTGGTTGATGACTTACCTGGAACCCTTGCATGTTCTACCTTGCTTGGAGGCGTTCAACGCATAGATCATAGGATCGAGCTCAGTCCCCGTTCGCATTATATCATCAAGCGGAGCAAGAATGAAGTGATACAGATCTTGAGGAGGAGAATGTCTTCATGAACTATCGTTGGCACTCACACAACATCGTTATACTTATGCTTCTGGATTCACTTGCAAGCTCATCAAAAACAAAAGAGGTAAAGTAGGAAGAAGGCAAAGAAAATGAAAGTAAAGAAGAACATAAACATATTACCTTTTATTGCTTGAAACGATGGAAGAAAGGAGGAGGGTACATCGGTGTCACTCTCAACATAAGCCACTCTCTCTTACTTACATGAATCTTCATCTAACCTAAGCTTACATACAAATTACATAAAAAGAAAAGAAAAACCTAAACTACAAGAAATGAAAACTAGACTAAATCCTATCTCTGCATGGTCGTCCCCTTTTCAGTTCAAATACTGGCTTTTTATAGGCAAAACCCCAACCTACAGGATCCCGGGAAGAGTGGGGGAGCAAAACTCTCCCCCTAACTCCATAACCAAGCCGCGAAAACATGGCTTTGGCCGCGTTTCCGCGGCCAGGGTGTGGCCAGGTGGCCACACCCTGTTGGTGGGTCTCCCCGGTTTCACGTTCTGCTTTTATCTTCAGTTGGTTTTCTCGTTTGAGTCCAGGATTGTTACGAAATGGCCTTTGATTCTTGGCTTTAACCGATCGATTCTGAGAGGATTCTTCTCAAACGGTTTTCAACCTCTTGATTTTGCCCTGATTCACTGAGCTCGAATTAATTCTGATTTAATTCAGAATTTTGGTGGGCTTTTGGGCTATTTCTCTTCATCTCCTTAAGGAATGGGCCTGCAAATAAATTAAACATTTAATTAGGACAATGCAGATTTTATTCTATAATAAGTATGGAAATATGATACTAAATATGCAACATTAGTGACCAATCATACCCCCATACCTATCTTTTGCTCGTCCTCGAGCAAAACAACTAAACTATACTAAGGATTATTAGACCACTTTCGCAGGTCACGCGATTGCACTGAGCATGTGCAACAAGCCGTTAAACCTCTAGGTTTCCCCTAGAGGACGAGTTTTATCTCGTGAGGGTTTTCAGCGGATTGCACCCAAAAAATCCATAAAGAAAGAGAAACAAAGTGTTAGTATTTTCGAAAAGCATTTTGAAAGAGAAAAATATTTGAAATATAATTGTATGATTTAAGCAATCTATAAGTTATAGGAAAACTGAATTTTTCATTCCTAAACTTAGTCTCTATTTAAAAATTTGTTATCAATCAAAGTAAGGAGTCAAATTGTACTTCTCATTTAGTCTATTACTTTACCCTAAGTCATATGCACCTTGTGATTGTGAAAATTTTGACTAAGGGTTCTTTAACTCTAACTCTTATGCCTTATTTATATATATATATATATTTTGGTGGTATTATTCCTTAGTTCTATTAGGCTTTCTAATCTGCCCATGTAACGAGCCTTTAATCGATGACTCCCAAACCAAACGATCTTAGGGCACCGGTGAGAAAACACCCCAAGGACTTAAGGACTCGAGCAAACAAGGCTACAAAACTAAGGATTTTATTATATGAACCCCTTTTAGGCGTGAATACATATGCTTTATTAGGCACAAATACCCAGCTTAATCAGAGAATTTTTATATATATATTTTTTCTCAAACTTATCTAATCATCTTTCGCATAAATACCAAGGCTTACTTAGGCCAAAGTACCTAGCTAATCAATAATTAGATTTGTTCATTTTTCATAGATATATTTTTTTTATAAGGCATAAGAATCTTTGTTTGTGAACCCTAAGTATGTAAGTGTATGAAGTGTGCATATTTCATCAAGGTAAAGATCAAGACTAAATTACTTTGACAAATTATCTTCCTAACTCTAAAAATCAAACAAATAATCTTATTTTGACCAAGTATAAGAAATCCTAATTTGGATTTTCCTATTCCTTAAAATTAACTTAATTTCTTACAAAAAATATGTCAAAATATTGTTTCTATTTTCAAAAAGTTTTTAAAAGTAAAGAAAATGTTAATATTTAAAAAAAAATTTTTAATAAAAAGAAAAAAAACTAAGTTATGTTAGACCCTCCCCCACACCTATCTCATGCATTGTCCTCTATGTATGAATTAATGCATAGATGCATGAAAAAGACGAAAGGGAAGAAAAATGTTACCTTAAGGTGGTGGTTCCGGTGGTGGTCTGATTGGTCCACGAAATGCGGCCCAATCGTCTTTTCGTCACCAGAAATTTCTCTAATATAACCCATTAAAATGATGAATCCATAAAGGATTTTTATTGAATATTTGACCCCATCTAATTTCCAAATTCCATAATTAATTTCGGAGTCAAATTTGTCAACCGCCTTATCCCAAAATGGGGTGTGAAAAGATAGAATGATTGACTTGGACTCAGAAAGTACAGGAACTAATACCGACTCAGGAAGGTGACTTAAGTCAAGTAAAGGTTCAGGAGTCGAGATTGGTTCAAGAAGTGTGTCCAAGTCAAGAAGTTGAAACTCAAGTCCACATGTATTTTCTATCAATGGAATGTGACTTAATATTGGTGATTCAAGTTCAAGATGATGGGTGTAGGAATCAAAACTGACTCTAAAATATTACTCAAGTCGGGTAACAAAACATGAGTCAATATTGATTCAGGAATTTGAACTGGATCACAGAGTTGAGAATCTAGGTCACATTTCTCATTGAGTTCAATGTCATAAAAATGAGAACTTGCCAATTTGTCAATAGGATTTTCAAAATTATAAACTGGTCAAGTTCAACATGATGATCATCAAAGATGGGTGATTCAATTTCATTATGAATTGGCACAGGATCCAATGTTGACTCGGGAAAAAGATTAAAATCAGGTGAAGATACCGAGTCATAATTGAATCAGGAAGTAGAATTGAATCACTAAGTTAAGGTTCATGATCATATTCATTTTCAAGTTCAATTTCAGGAAAGGGATAACTTGCCAAACTGTCAATATCATTTTCAATGTTTGGAGTTTGGGCAAGTTGAAATGATTGTTCTGAAATGGAACTTTGATTTCCAAAACAACATGACTCTTCGGCTCTAACAGATTGGTTAGTGACATCAGAACTGGTCAGACAGTGGGAACGTAGAGATTGGACCATCATATCTATGTCATGATTACGAGCGTATTGAGCCTGAGTCATGGCTTCAAGCATCTTTTCATAGTTGATGGGTTCATAGTCTTGTTGAAAAGATGAAGTATTGTTTTGAAATTGGTGGTGAAATTGTGAGTCCATCAGATTTTGGGATTTTTGTTTGGACTCACGCATACTCATTTCCAAAATTGATAGTTTCCTATTTTGGACTGGTGGAACTGAGTATAAATCTTGAAAATATTGTGGACTAGGTGGAAAAGGAGGACAAGTTGGTTGAAAATTAGACTCGGGGGAGGTGAATCCCCATTGACTCTGTGAAGAGTTGAAATTATCATGGAAATTATGGTTATAAGATTGGGGACATGGGTTATATTGACTCGGATAAGACCAATCCGGCACACTAGGTTGGTTAAAGTTATGATATGCCGGGTTGGTAATATCCGAAAATGAAGTCGGTGTATAATATGAATTACTATTAAAATTGGAAAAATTGTTATTATAAGCCATATCACACAATAGAACACAAACAAAAACAAACAAATAAGCAAACAAAAAAGAAAAAAATTCTAACCTAAGTTAGGGTAGACCTATGACCTAGACGACTCCTAACTGATTAGATTGTCCACGAGAGATCTAATGCAGACTTTAACCACAAGCTAATCAGTCAGATCAGGGCAAGATTGGTAGGAGGTTTTCCATCAAAGACGTCCTTAATTAAATAACCACCAACCTTCGGGCTTTCGGCCCTTAATCCCTTTCCTAGACACTGATTTGGCAGGAGTCAAATTCCAACACCTTTCCCCCTTAGGATAATCTCCTAATTGAGTCCGAGATGTCCCTAGGGCCAATGTCTACTCATTTTTAGTTAGGCTCGGGTTAGTAAGTGCTTGGAATCTAATTTTTGGGCCAAGGAAGGGTGATTAAATCCCCACCTTATCTTGTTAATGTGTGGTGCCCTTAAAATCAATTTGTGCAAGTGTACAAGATATGTAAATAAGATTCACTCAAAGTGATGTAAATCAACCAAGAGATGAGTCCTATTCTACATGCAATGCGAACGTACCTTGCTCCAGCACTCTTCAACAGTAAAAATAAATGAATTGAAAAGACACGTGCCTAAAAATGCAAACGTCTAATCAATTTTTTTTATCTTTGTCAACAAGTATTTTACTGTTGGTTTATTAGCAGGCTTATGTGATGGCATATAAGAATTAAGATTTGCAGCAGCTATGTTTTTGCAAAGAAAGCAACCCTGCAAAAAACCTGTTTAGTAGTCAACTCTTTTTTGCCGCGGATCCGCGGCTTTAGCTGAGAAAATGCGGCAAATCAGAGGGCACTTAGTCTCTGCTTTCTAGAGCAGAGGCCCAAGACCACTTATATGTTACTGCAACCTTATTTTCCTGCTTTTCTTGCCCTATAACCTGCAACAGAGAAGAAAATTCGTTTTAGTTCTAAAAATTTTCAATAAAAATTAGATTTCAATAAAAACCGTTACCCTCCCCGACAACGGCGCCAAAATTTGATTGGGGTGCACAAAAATACAGAATTTTAGATCTAAGAATAAAGATGTGCAAGTGCTTAATTCTTACCGCTATAGCAAGTGGCTATGCAGGTCGTGATCCACAAGGAGGGTTTGCGATAGAAGCGTTCAAGGTTTGTATTGAAATCTTTATGAAGAAAAAATAAAGTTCTTCTTTGTTTTTAAGAAATAAAAATGAAAAAAGAGTTATGTTAAAGTTAGAAAGAAAACGGTAGAATGAAGAAAGTGGAGAGAAGTAGAAAGTGACTATGTACAAATGATTATTTACAAAGAAGTGAAAAGGAGTGATGAAGGAAGTGGGTGTTGGTGATCTAAACTAAGAAATAAAAAAGTGAAGAAAGAAGATGAAAGAAGTACTCACCTAGTTTGGTTGATGACTTACCTGGAACCCTTGCATATTCTACCTTGCTTGGAGGCATTCAACGCATAGATCATAGGATCGAGCTCAGTCCCCGTTCGCATTATATCATCAAGCGGAGCAAGAATGAAGTGATACGGATCTTGAGGAGGAGAACGTCTTCATGAACTATCGTTGGCACTCACAAACATCGTTATACTTATGCTTCTGGATTCACTTGCAAGCTCATCAAAAACAAAAGAGGTAAAGTAGGAAGAAGAAAAAGAAAATGAAAGTAAAGAAGAACATAAACATATTACCTTTTATTGCTTGAAACGATGGAAGAAAGGAGGAGGGTACATCAGTGTCACTCTCAACATAAGCCTCTCTCTCTTACTTACATGAATCTTCATCTAATCTAAGCTTACATACAAATTACATAAAAAGAAAAGAAAAACCTAAACTACAAGAAATGAAAACTAGGCTAAATCCTATCTCTGCATGGTCGTCCCCTTTTTAGTGCAAATACTGACTTTTTATAGGCAAAACCCGAACCTACAGGATCCCGGGAAGAGTGGGGGAGCAAACGCTCCCCCTAACTCCATAACCAAGCCGCGAAAACATGGCTTTGGCCGCGTTTTCGCGGCCAGGGTGTGGCCAGGTGGCCACACCCTGTTGGTGGGTCTCCCGGTTTCACGTTCTGCTTTTATCTTCAGTTGGTTTTCTCGTTTGAGTCCAGGATTGTGACGAAATGGCCTTTGATTCTTGGCTTTAAACCGATCGATTCTGAGAGGATTCTTCTCAACCGGTTTTCAACCTCTTGATTTTGCCCTGATTCACTGAGCTCGAATTAATTCTGATTTAATTCAGAATTTTGGTGGGCTTTTGGGCTCATTTCTCTTCATCTCCTTAAGGAATGGGCCTGCAAATAAATTAAACATTTAATTAGGACAATGCAGATTTTATTCTATAATAAGTATGAAAATATGATACTAAATATGCAACATTAGTGACCAATCAGACATGTAGGCATAACTTTCTCGATAAAGTTGAAGTTCGCATGGGAGCTGTCAAAGCCCACACTTGGAAGGAGCTTATTGAACAAGCCGAGATAGCTAAAAAATCAGCTAAAAAGTTTGAGACCCCAAAAGGCAGGTGGGGAATCAACAACAAAAGTTATGACACGATTGAATCTTCTGATACATCAGCATTGGAAGTATATGGAGGAACTCAATCAAAGAATGGTAATTCCAATAGAACTTCGAAGTTTCAAAGACAATACTCCTTCAAAGATGAGCATGTGGTGACACTTTTCCACTTGCTCAACAAAAGCAACAAGCTCAAGTTGCCAGAGGCTAGACGTCCAAATGAAGTGGGACAAACGAACGATCCCAACTATTATCTTTTCCATAGGATGGTTCATCATCCTACTTGCAGGTGCAATGTCCTTAAGGACAAAATCCAAGCACTGATTGAAGCGGGTGTTTTGACTCTGAAGTCGGAACATAAAAGGGCCCTATCCTAAAAGGGAGTATGGAGGTAGTCAACTCTACTTCCAAAAGCCATGGGTCTTATCCCATCAATGGCTAAAGTAATGGGACTCAATCCAGTCCAAAGCTAAAGGAAGTCTTGCAATGTCTCTCGTAGCAGATGACACCGCACCTCTTCTCAATAGCTCTGAAGAGGAGACAACCGTCTCAACCGCTATATGATAGCCGACAGGCACTAAATCTGGCAAATGACTTGCGACAGTATAACCAGACCCTGATGAGACACAACAGCCAATAACATCGAGAAATATGCAGCGGGTTAGAATATGTCAGTCCACCAATCAAATGAGGACAACCTTTCATAGTATAGGCACTCTACTCAAGTGAAGCTTATCACCCAGCGAATCCAAACTGTGACATTCTCCTGATGCCAATCAACAACAAGTACTATACATAATTAGTTAACATTACACCTCTGGTCATCAAGTCGGGCTAGTCTGACTGTTTCATCTCCTCAAGGAGTCCCTTTCCACATATGGAATCAATTTCAGCCATCTCTGCATTCTTTTTTCGGCAAATCAATTCGGCTTCACGATAAGCTTGAATGATTCAAATCGAAGAAGGTTCTTGATGCATCATTGCAGGACCTCTCTAATGTTTCCACATTCATGTTCAGATTCGGTGATCAGTTGTGATTAAAGTCTTGATTATGACAAACAAAAGTGAAACTCCACTAGGATTCTTGACTTACTCGATATATTCCCTGTGAAGTTTGTATTCCATATCTAGACATGAAGATCAGTTGAGAACCAAAGTCTTGATGAACAAAAGGTGACGTTCCACGAGAAATGTCGATCTACCCGATAAATTTTCCATGAAGTTTATACTTAACTCTTTAATTCCCAGTGAGATTTTAGAGGTCACCAGTGGAATACGAAAATGTTCACTTCATGTAACATAATTTGAAGCCTTCGGTGAATAAGGCTAGAGGAAAACATTGGCTTCTAAGCCCAATATAAAATCTCAATAACTCATCATGCTGAGGGGAATACATGGCTAGCCTAACTCAAACGGTAGTTGGTAAAGACATACCGAATCTATTGACAGTTGAGGATTTATTTACAATCCTAAGGGACCTGAGCCCGCTTTTCCCACCAAAGTCCACTACTAATCCCGTCCATATAATAGTAGGACCACAAAATGCTTAAACCTTACACCTCTGACAGTAAAACTTTTTCCTGGCGGATCTTGATAATGTCCCTAGCAGATCAAACTCTACTTATCATTCTCTTCAATAGAATGATAGGTCCACTCAAATTACTGTTATGTTCAAATACCTCTAATAGTAAATGAATTCTTGTCAAGTTAACATCACACCTCTGACAGGTTGCTTTACAAATCTCCAAGAGGAGAAGCTATCACGATTACTTTTGAAAAAATCTCCTTTCAAATTCCCCAGCAAGAGATTTGATTGTTACGCTAATGATTACCTCTGACAACTTTTTAGGAAATAATCCTTTCCCTATCGAATCCCCACAGAGTTCTTTTTGTTACGTTAATGATTACCTCTGACATATAATCTCTTATGGGATTCATTTTCTAACTCCCCAGCGAGTTTCTGATAGACTCCCCTCGAAATCTATTATTTCCCTTTTCAGTCCCCAGCAGACTTCCTTGGTTGTCACGTTAACAATATACCTCTGACAATTTCTTTCAAATAACATCCGAAGGAGATATCAATTTTCCCATAGAGTTTATGATCAAGTCTTATTTCTCCCAATGGAGTTATTTCTTTTACCGTCATTTTCAACTTGTCACCTCGAACATTAGAAATCCTATGCTTGGTGGTTTTTCAATCGATTATGCCTATGTTACCTCTGAACTGACAGATAACTAAGTCTCATCTTCTAGTCCGGTAGGGACTACTCCTTTGCCATTATATCTAGTTCGCCACCTCTGAACGGTAGGGCTCTGAGTCTTGCAACTTCCAATCAGTTATGTCTATATTACCTCTGAACTGACGGATGCCTAGATCTCTCCCCTTTTATGGTACTCCAACTGTCATGTCCACTTCATCACCTCTGAATAGAAGAGTCCATAACTTTGTTCTCCTTCCCCCATTAGGGCCGGGAGTTCTTACTGTCATGTTAATACGACTACCTCTGAACAGCGAATTGTGAGCCTGATGTCTCTTAGTTGGTCATGTCCATATTACCTCTGAACCGACAAGTGCCCAGATGCAATTCACCCTTGCAGTCTCTAGTGGGCTAGCTGCTAAGTTAATGCCACTACCTCTGGCAGCGGATTTGAAATTTAGTGTGTCTTAGTCTATCATGTCCAGTTATCGCCTCTGAATAGATGAGTCCCTAAAATCATATTCACTTCCATTTTGTCATCATGTCCAGATCATCACCTCTGAATGACAAAATTCCGAGCTTGGTGGCTTCTCAATCGGTCATGTCCAGTTCATTACCTCTAAACCGACAGATAGCTAAGTCTCCCCTTTTTGTTTACTGCTATGTCCAATTTGTCACCTCTGAACAGTAAACACTCCGAGTTTGATAATTTCTAAACGGTTATGTCTAGTTCATTACCTTTGAACTAATGAATATTTAATCTTAGCCCTCTTTGTCGTTATGTTATGTTTGTCCCCTCTGAATGACGAGGCTTTGTGTCTGGTGATTCCTAATTAGTTATTTTCAGTTTGTCACCTCTGAACTGACGGATACCCAGATCTAACTTTCCAATCCTGTAGAGACTCTTCTCGCTGTTATGTCCATTTTATCACCTCTGAACATCGAACCTTCTTTTCTAGCGATTCTGAACCTACTATGTCCACATTACCGCTGAACAGACAGATTTCTAGATTTGCTCCTCTTTATCCCCAGTGAATTCTCACACTCAGAGTGATTTTATCATGTTCCTAACCTCTAAATAATTTTCAGTCAAAGTTCTAATTTCTTTAGGGAATTCTACTTGGTGAATGCTCTCCCTTTTGAACACTCGAGGCAATTCAAAGTATTTCGAAACTCGAACCATCCCATTGCGGATTTATGTAAACCTTGAAGGGGGTTTTGTTGACACACAAAAAAGACAAAATCTCCGATAGCTTTTTAACCGGTTTGAACGATGTCTAACTTGTCGACATTTACAAAAGACAAGTCGCAGACAAGCTGACGACCAGTTTCTACCTATCCCCGAGGGACAAATCAGTAATTTAGACTCTACTGATCTAGTGAAGCAGACAGTAAGCTAATGTTGCCTTTGAAGAGACTTAAACAGGCCTAAGATGTTGAGTTAGCTCAACACTTAGCATCACATGAGCCCAATGGGATAGCCTCTTCTGAGAGACTAAGTTTGTGTAGATTTGCCTTGAAGCTCTCCACAGAGAGCTAACTTATAGCTTCGCCTGAAGCTAATCCTACCTTCGCCGGAAGCTAATTCTAACTTCGCCGGAAGCTTTCTTGATAGCTTCGCGTGAAGCTCTTCATAGCTCCACAGAGAGCTAACTTACAGCTTCGGCTTAAGCTAATTCTAGCTTCACCGGAAGCTTTCTTGATAGCTTCGTATGAAGCTCTTTATAACTCCATAGAGTGCTAACTTGTAGCTTCACCTGAAACTAATTCTAACTTCATCGGAAGCTAATCTAGCTTCACTGGAAGCTTTCTTGATAGCTTCACATGAAGCTCTTTATAACTCCATAGAGAGCTAACTTACAGCTTCGCTGGGAGCTAATTCTAGCTTCACCAGAAGCTTTCTTGATAAATTCGCATGAAGCTCTTCATAGATCCACAGAGTGCTAACTTACAGCTTCGCCGGAAGCTAATTCTAGTTTCGCCGGAAGCTTTCTTGATAGTTTTGCATGAAGCTCTCATAGCTCCACAGAAAGCTAACTTACAGATTCGTCGGAAGCTAATTCTAGCTTCGCCAGAAGATTTCTTGATAGTTTCGCATGAAGCTCTTCATAGCTCTACAGAGAGCTAACTTAAAGCTTCGCTGGAAGCTAATTCTAGCTTCATCGGAAGGGAAGCTAATTCTATCTTCACTAGAAGCTAATTCTAGCTTCGTCAGAATCTTTCTTGATAGCTTCGCATGAAGCTCTTTATAGCTCCACAGAGATCTATCTTACAACTTCGCCTGAAGCTAATTCAGCTTCACCGAAAACTAATTCTAGCTTCGCCAGAAGCTTTCTTGATAGCTTCGCCAGAAGCTTTCTTGATAGCTTCGCATGAAGCTCTTCATAATCCATAAAGAGCTAACTTACAGCTTCACCTGAAGCTAACTCTAGCTTCGCCAGAAGCTTTCTTGATAGCTTCACCTGAAGAGGCTAGCTCCGCATGAGGAAAGTAACCACCCCACTAAGTTAGTTGGGGGAGTTAATGGGTAGTTACACCCATAATCCCTTATTAAGAGGAGGCAATCAAGGGAATCATAACTCCCTATTGCCTAGTGGGGAGAGTTAATGGGTAGTAACACCCATGATCCCTCATTAAGAGGAGACAATCAAGTGAATCATAACTCCCTATTGAGCCTATAGTAGGCTAGGCTCAGGGTCTTAAAGAAATTCAAGTCCAAGAGGCTTTTTGAAGACCATAAGCTTTTTAGTGACTTCAAAGCTTAAGCCAACAGGAGATCTACTCTCTTGCTTTCAAGAATTCAGAGAATCACTTCTTTAATCCTACATGAATCAATTCAGGGTGCTAATACCTTAAGATCTTCCTCCCTCTTAAGGAATCTCCAGAACCAGGCGAGAAGGAATTCCCAAGCAGTAGTATTCGAAGATCGATCGCTCGCATCGTCAACAGGATAAAGTGATCGCACGCTGATCAGATTCTCACCGGCACACTTCCCCAGAAATCTCAGAGGAGATCTACTTGTAATGTTTTTCTTTCTTTAAAGAATTACTTGTAATTTTGCTCCTCGATCTCTTTTTTGTAAGTTTCCCAAATCTATTTTCAATGGAAAACACTCTGTCTTGTAATTGGAATTCGAGTTGTAATTTTTCATTGATTCAAGAAAACTTTGCAATATCTTCACTTTCCCACCGTACAACTGGCAATCTGGTTGTTGGAGTGGGATCACACTATGTTGGCTCTAGCTTCACCTACGTGGCGAGGCTGTGATTTAGCGAAGTTAGTTGGACTTAAGCTTCGCTGTATAACTCCCAAAATAACTTTGTTATTGGAGCTCTTTCTAGGTTAACTTCTCATGTGCCCTAGCTCTGCACACTCAAAAGTTAGGTGGCAATGCTTTTAGCTCCACATTTTAGCACTCAAGTGCTTTTAGCTTTGCACACGCTTCAGAAATGAAGTGCTAGTGCAAAGCTAGGTCACTGGGCCTACAAATAGGACTTTTATAGTCCTCAAGAAAATTTACATTTTCCTTTTACATTCGAGTGAATCTTTTAGGGTTTTCCCTCTTCTTCGTTTTTCAAACAGAGTTAGGATTTTACCCTCTTCCCCTTCTCTTCTTTTGAGCTCCATGGCCCAAAGCAGCATCCTGTGAAGGAAGTAGAGTCATCCAAAGCCCCCACAACACCTCCGCCAGTTGTCTAGCAACCCATTGCAGGTAGGGAAGATTTTCTTTTCTTTTGAGCTAATTTTTGGCTATTATCCACCTCTGAATAGCGTGATGAGGGAGTTTCATCTCCCTAAAATTAGTTCTGATGAACTTTAGGGATTGAAATCCCTCTCCAATTTGCCTTGAGTGATTGTATAAACCAATTGGTTTCTCTTCGACTCTGGTGGGTAGTTAGCCCCTAGGGCTTTTTAGAGCTTGAAGATGAAGCTTCTAGGCAATGCTAGCTCCATAGCGAAGCAGCTTCATAGTGAAACTTTATCTTGGATCGCAAGATGAAGTTAAGCTTCAGAAGCGAAGCTATGCTCTACAAGTGAAGCTAAGCTTTGCAAGCAAAGCTAAGACTTAGTCTGCAAAGCTTTCACTTGGAAAGCAAAATTAAGTCCTGATCTTTTTTCTGAGATGCTGACATGCTCTTTATATTCTTGTAGTGCACTATGCGCCTGGACTATCGAACAACTTATTTGGGTCCATGAGGGGGATGGATGAGAGCGTCCACTTCCAGTTTCAAGGATAGGTATCGCTTTTTAGTGAAGAGAGCACACCTGAGCAAAATGCATTGATCCTGGGTGGGGATCAACAAACTCTCCACTGCATTATATCGATAGCCGTTTTCGAGGGAGAAAACTGGGCTATTCTCAGGAAGTCAGATTTTCTTTTTGGGGATGTTGTGTCAGACACCGATCAACAGTTACTTGCTGGTGAAGGGTAATGGTTATACATTCTGGATGGAGAGCGTATTCTCTTCCAAGCAGCAAGCGTCACTATCTACTCGCCTTCTTTCAATCAGTGACCACATCGCGAAAGATGAGCTGGTCAGTGAGTAAATGCATAGAATCAGTGCATGTAGGGATTCTAATCCTTAATGGATTAAGCCGAAGTGGGCCTCCCAGAAGTATCATCAGTTTGTACCTAGGCAATATTAGTCGTGATGTGCCCATGGGGGAGAATTCGGCTATAGTCCCAACATTCTTGAACCAGTTCTTGAAGATGAACGGTAACTACCATGCCACAGATTTTCGGACACCAGGTTGGGTACATTCTTTCAAGCAACTGTGGTGGAGCAGACTCACATTGTACGTGCTGGATTCCTTCGAGGATGATCTGAAGTGTAGGCTGTCTAAAAATATTTAAAGACAAGCCCTCAGATGCGGACTTCACTTCGACGCGAAGGTCGCGTTTCAGCTAAAACGTGAACCTCACGTCCAAGGGTAAACGCGAACTTCAAACGCGGGTCTGAACAATTCTGTGTTTCAATTCAACGCGGGTCTGAGTAACTCCGCATTTTTCTTCAAACGTGGGTCTGAGCAACTCCGTGTCTTAATTTCAACGCGTGTTTGTGAGCTTCTCGTTTCGACTTCAATATGGCAATGAGAAGCCTGTGAGCGTCCCGTCTATACAGCAGAGCGAGGTCCACGTCTAACGTAAGACCCGTGTTTCTACAGTAACGACCCCCATTACTGGGTCAATTAACTTCCACGTAATGTGGGAGTTAATCTCCATTATGAAGGGACTCTAGAAGACAATTATACCCCTAAGACCCCCTATAAATAGCATGGAGAGCTATGAAGGGAAGGGATCTTTTTTTGAGGAGGCTTTTTCTGAGATATTGAGCTGAAAATTCTCAAGTTAAAAGCTTCTTCCTTTTTTCAAAGGTTCAGAGAGAGGGAGAAAAGGAGAAATCAGCGAACTTTAAATACTTAGTGTGTTAAAAATAGAGCTCTTTTCTGATCACTTTTTGAGAGCCATCCCAAAGAGAAGCTTGTCATTCAACCAGTCAACAAAGAATAAGAATCACTCTCCATTGCCACATCAAGAACCCAACCTTAAACAAAGAGAAATCTAGATATTTTTCCTCTTTTGTAATCAAAATCATTCCATTGTAATCTTTCATCCACTCAAAGAAATTTTACTTCATTTTATTTTTTCGACCAAACAAAAGATGGTGACTCCGTTGGAAAAATTATTCTCTATTGATGAGAACGCCATGGCGCAAGCTGATGTCCAGCTCCTGGGGAAGACGGTGGAACCTCTCGTTGTTGAATTCGACTAAGAAAAGTTCACGGAATACCTTTCCTTAAGCTCCACCAGCCTCAAGATAATGCTGTAGTACCGCAAAGTCTCTTCTGGGACTCACTCTCGAATCTCTTTGAAGATTTCTCCAAAAGTGGCCCGCCTTTTTCTCACAGCGCAAGCAATGCCACTTTTAAAGAGGTTCTAAAAACCTCTCGTTCAGCTCACGCAGTCTGCATCAACGTCTCTTAGGAGACCCGCGGGGCTAATGTGTCAGTACACGATGGTGAAGATCAATTCCGCCATCTCTCCCTCTCCGAACTCTCAATTCCAGATTGCTTAGGGTTCCCAACAACCCTTGCAACTCAACCGGAATGCTGAATGTCGACGAAGCTGTCATGCTTGTTGACAATAGATCAAAAATTCAGCAGATGTAATCTGCTCTGCAGATTCAGGACGCGAGGTTCATACCCGCATCTCTCTCAAGCAATGCGAGGACCACATTTTTGGTCCAGAACGCGAGTCCCACGTTCTTCAATCATATGTCTCAGCGTCCAAATGTGAAACCCGTATTCTACATGCCCTAAAACATGAGACTCGCATTCTGCCTGCTCCAAAATGCGGTTCTCGCATTTCTAACTCTAAATGCGAGACCCTTGTTCTAAAGCAAACCCAACCAACATTGGAGGTCCGTATTTCAACAAACACGAGGCCCTCTTTCAGAATGGCATGTCTTTAAGATATGAAAAGCCAAAAAGCCCTCACCCCCACGGGTTTGAGGTAATTCCCCAGATGTCCCCGCAACGGATCTAAGGGACTACCTGATAAGGAAGAGGAATGTCCCCGCAACAGACTAAGGGACTACCTGATAAGGAAGAGAAGTGTCCACTAAATTACTCCTCAATGTCACTGCAAGCGGCTCATCTTAGTAGTACTTTTTGATTTTCATTACGACTTTCAGATAACTAAGCCCTCGATTTTTAGCCGAATATCAGCGGCTTCAAACTAGGCCAAGAGATGATGATCCCGGAAGAAGAAGTCATTTTCTGACGTCGAATACCCGAAAGTGATAGCAAATATAGTAGGGCCAAGTTTCACACCAAGCAAGTCCAAAGAGAAGTAACTCGCTGTCAGTTCAGGGGAGTCAGATGTTGACTGATCTCCAAGTTTTAAGTTTCTTCTTTTGTAATCAAGAACCCAACCTTAAACAAAGAAAAATCTAGATATTTTCCCCTCTTTTGTAATCAAAATCATTCCATTGTAATCTTTCATCCACTCAAAGAAATTTTCAAGAATGAATAAAAAGAAAGAAGAAAGATTGTAACAATGGTTTGAAATGATTTGATGTTGAAAAAGTGTTTTTATATTTTAGAATGGGAAAAATTCTTGGCTAACTCTCTACTAAGTGTTCCCACTATCCTCTAACTTCTTGATAATATAGCCTCACGATGGATCATAGGTAATCACAACACTTATGTGTAAGAACTTTTCACATGGTAGATTGAATGAAAATTCTCCCCATCACCTTGCTTCACACGACAAGACTTGAACATCCCCCATCAAGATCCATTTAAAAGGGAGAATAGAGGAAGAAGCAAGTGCACTAATGGTATCGGCAAGGATGTATGGGGATTCCTCTAACTTAAAAGAATCAAGTAAAGTTAACACATTCTATAAATCATCAAAAAATTGTTAGCTAAGCATGAAGTATGAAAGTGAATATATTAGATAGTAAGCTAGAGTTAGAACCCTCATCTTAAGATATCACTCTTGTTTGCACAAGACTTATATGATACTTGTTGATTCATTTGAGTGGTCAATCAAGTTGCCAGAGATTAGTGGGTTAGTAGTTAGTTAGCCATGCTATAGAGAAGTTAGCTGATCAATCACTGATATTGCATATTTATCATCATATTCCCATATTTACTATTTAATAAACTCTACTTTAATTATCCTTTTTGTCTAAATTATTTGTCGGGCCTTTACTAAAGAAAAAGAAAAAAAACGAGCCCAAAAGCCCATTAAAGTTTAGGTTAAATCAAAATCAAGGATTGGGTCAATTATCAGCTGAAGATTAGAGCAAATCAGAGAGATAACAAAATGAAAACTAGTTAAATTCGAATTTTGATGGATCCATTTCAGTTAGCTGAAGATCAATAGTTATGTAGATAAATCAAGAGCTCAAACTGAAAATCTATCAGGAGATAAAGGATGTTCGAGAGATTAGAGGCTCGCCCCATGGCCACATCCAGGCCACGAAAACACCACATGTGCCTAGTTTTTGCCGCATTAGAGTTGAGATACGGGGAGCGTTTGCTCCCTATCTTCAGGCGCTCCTCTCCGTCACGTTTTTGCTATAAATATCTGCAAATTCAGAGGCTAGATAGAACGATTAAGCAGAGAGTGTAGGTTAGGCTATTCTGTAGTCTGTAACTTAGGATCTTTAGTTTTCTTTTATGTAATTTTTATTTTATTTATGTAACTGAGATTAGAGAAGAGTTTCATTTAGGAATGAGAGTGAAGCTTGTACTGAGAGTAACATCGGTGTAAATTCTTCTTTTCTTTCATTGTTATTTGAATCGAATTATAGTTATGTTTTCTTGTTCTTCTTTCTCTTCTACTTTCCTTCTTCTTTTTGGTTTTGATGATAATTTAAGTGAGTTGAATAGCATTGGTATTGCATTTCCTCAGTGAGTGCCACCGATAGCTCATGATGATGGCTTCCTCCCTATATTTGTATTATTTCATGCTTTCTCAAAGAAGCCTTGATGATGTAATGTGAACTGAAATACACCTACAGGGGGGTGAATAGGTGTACAAGCTAATCTAATACAAATGATGTGAAATTAAAAACTATTTATGCAAACTAAAGCTATTAAGCTAACCCACAAAGTATAACACAAGAGTGTAATCAAATTTTTAGTGAAGGGCTCTGGACTATCTCCTCTAGAGTCCTTTGGATTAAGAGTTGAGGTGCTGAAAATGCACCTAGAGGGGAGGTGAATAGGTGTACAAGCTAATCTAATGATAATGATACGGTATTAAAAACTACTTATGCAAACTAAAGCTCTTAAGCTAAACACACAAAGTATAACACAAGAGTGTACCCGAATTCCCGATGAAGGGCTCTGGACTATCTCCTCAAGATTCCTCTAGCTTAAGAGTTGGGGTGCCACTATGGCTCTCTTAGTTGAATACAAGTGTGAGCAAAGAATCCCAAGCATATATTCAATAGAGCACAATTATATCAAGAATATAAAGAGATAAACAATATAAGCATGCAAGATATATAAACACAAGTGAGAGAGTGAGCAATTACAAACACGAGAGAATTGTTTCGAGGTTCGAACACCCTTGTTCTACGTCCCCGCCTTAACACTATGAAAGATTTCCACTAGAATCGATCCCATTAGATCACTCGGTGTCACAACACCTACAATGAGTTCGCACTAAAACTCTTAGACTCACTAGTCCCTATCTTGTTCCTGCAAGAACAACACACGCAAGCACACTAGCTTGCCGAGGCTGCACCTCTACACCGAGCTCTTACAAGAACTCGTCACAACACGAACCTGCAAATTCGTCTCCTCAAATACAAGATGAACACTTGGTGATCTCTACACTTTGATCACCTAAAAAATACTCTCACAACAAAGCTCCTACTAGATAGATATGACAGTGGAAAGCTCAAGTATGTGTGAGAAAAATAAGATAGAGTAGTGGAGGAAAACTCAAGAAATCTCTTTTGAAAATACTCTTGAAACTCTCCTTTTGATATGAAAATATTAGCCCTAAAAACAAGTGAAGAAAAACTCTAAGAGAGATGGGAAAAAACTAGCTTTGAAACCCTCTCAAAATCTTATGTAAAACAGCCCAAAACAGCCCCCTTATATATACTTCCAAAAACTAGCCGTTAGAGTCAAACTACAGATCCAAATGACCTGTTGGTCGACCGGGCAACGGTCATATTTTGACTATTGGGGCCTGCCGGTCAACCACTTGGTCGGCCGTGCCCTGGGCATAACCTGCCCGGTCGACCGCCCGGGACCAGATGCAGAGAGCAACGTTCTCTGGATAGTCGACTTCCCGGTCGACTGGCCCTCAAGTCAAAGGGTTGTTCACGCTCTGTGCACATCGGTCGACCGCCCGATCGACCAACTTCTGGATCGGTCGACTGCCAGAAGGCCAGGTCTAAAATTTTCAGGATAAAAAACTTGGTTTTTAAAACTCTTATAAATTCCCATAAAATTACTAAAAATCTACAAAAATAAGTTCATTGAAATACTTTGAAGTACGAATATATGTGATAAAAAATTAACACATATTACAAACATTTTGAACCATTTTTGTGATACAGAAATTTGCCTTAAACAAAAACGCGTATTTTTTCGAAATCAATCTTCAATTTGAAAAATGATTTTTTCAAAACTTCTTCAAATACAAAAATAAGATATTTTAAACACTTTTGAAGCTTAGTGTGCATGAATATGATCCAATACACATATAAGATGAAATATCTATGTTTTTGACAATAAGCTCTAAAATAAGTTTTGATAAATATAAAACTCAAAACACATGATATAGAAATGTCAAATAAGTTTTTCTAAACATTTGAACCAACAATGTGCATAGATGAAATCCAAAGCACATATAAACCATATAAACTTGTTTTGATAGTATCTAATCATGAAACAAAAGAATATATACTTTGAAGCTCAAAAATCAAAACGATACTTTCTAAAGTCAAAACTATTTTATGAAGACACATATAAATTTTGAGTGTGTGTATATGACTTGAGCAATCCACAACTAATCTATACTTTATATTTTATCTAAAACACAAAAGCTTAACACTTACAAAACTAGACTCAAGACTTGAAAATCTTCTTTTGAAAATCTTTTTCTCCTTCTTGACTTTGTCCAAACCTTGATCCAGTGAGCTAGACTCTTCTTGAGTACTTGATGCAATCTTGATGCGCGAGCTCTTGAATCAACACATACTAGTTACAAAACTTGACTTCGAATCTTTTATTGAAGCTAAACATGGACTAAAATCTTAATCAAATATCTAAGACTAAATAAACACAAGATCATTAGTACTATAACTACATGAGTTAATCATCATCAAAACTAGAGTGATGGGCCTTTGGGCCAACAATCTCCCCCTTTTTTATGATGACAAAACTCATGGAGTGATATATGCATGGATTAAAGATAATCTTCATAGAAGCTCCCCCTTAACTCATACATACCAATAACAAATAAATATATTTAATAAAATGCATAAACTAAACAAACATATATGCATAAACAGAGATATAAACATGCATATATAAACTCTCAAAATTCTTCTCCCTCTTTTTGTCAATTCATCAACAAAGGGATGAGGACAATTAAACAATAAAGATGTATATGCATTATACATTCATGAAGAGGAGAGGCGTAAAGTTAGATCCCCTGTATATATGCATTACATGAAGAAGGGATGATTAGACCCTAACCCACATAAAGCACAATATACAATGTATAAACGGAGATGTTAAGCTCCCCTACACACGTGTACTACATAAAGAAGAGAGATTAAGCTTATCAATATATAAAGTACGCTCAACATGCATTTATATATAGAGGAGATGTTAAGCTCCCCTTGCATATAGGCAACACAAATAATAAATTTTAAAACCATTTTTTGAAAATAAATTTAAAAATTTCTTGAAGTCAACAAAATGAATTATGATACAAATAAAGATAAATTGTAATTGACAAAAAAAAAAGTTGGTACCACTTGTAAAATTTTTTTTTTAAAGATACCAATAGTAGATTTTGATACCAATTAAAGTGAAACATGAAATATATTTTGATATTTATGGTATTTATTTGGTATCAAAATGAAATACCAATTGAAGTGATTAGCAGTTGAAATACCAATTAAAATCAATGTATAAGCTTGTAAAGATACCAATTAACATTTGGAATAAAATCAAGCTTATCATAAATATAGTTTATGCTTTAAGAATATAAAGATATTGTAAAACAAGCACTATCAAATCATATATATGTATGTATGAAATTGGAAATACCAATTGAAATTGATACTAATTGAATTTTGAAGCATACATATATAAGAAATAAATATGAGTATATAAAAATAAAATTCTATTAAGATCATGTGTATAACTCATACCTACCACCCTATTCATGCACAAGTTTAAAAGATATTCAATAAGGGTGTACAACGCATGGTCGCCCAATCATCCGCCCTTAAAGGGTAGAAGTTTCCAAAAATAGGATTTGAAAACAATTGTACATTGAAAACACTGCCAAATGAAGAATAAATAACTAGATTAAAGTAAATTTTGAAAAATTAGTTAACGATCCTTCAAAACATGAAAATAAATCATGTATCCCATGAAGCATGCTAAATACACAAGAGTTGACACTCGAAATCTATAAAGTTCATAAGTGCTCATGAAAATAACGTCATGAGTAAACAAAAGAAATGTGAGTACACAAGAATCATGTGAATAGTATATTCATGAAAATAATAATAAAGCTCAAAACATCAAAACATATGAAAATCATAAAAATTTATTTTACATTAAACAAACTTCAAGGTATATATAAGTTCTATCAAAACTAAAAATATACATAAATATCCCAAACACAAACGATTCCATAATAGAATTTTGTATGAAGGCAAGTGACTCGAGGGTATATATGTATATTTATTAGTTTTAGACAAAAATAACATATACATGAAGCAAAATATATACAAAATAGGGAAAACAAGTGTAAATGAAAGAATCATCAAAACTAGGTTATACATGTACATATAATAAGTACAAATGAGCAATGAAGCACAAATATATAATAATCAAGTGTAGCTCACTACTTATACAAGTATATACACAAGTTTTAACGAAAATTACATCTAAACAAGTTAATCACCACATGAAGTAAAAATCATGATCATTTAACATAATGAGCATTAAAACCAAAACATGCAAAAAAAAACTTTCAAATGTAAAAGCATGTAAACTAAAATAGGAGTTTAAAGATAGTTACCAAAATAATGAACCAATCTCTAGGTCTCTAAACTATGGTGGTCCTCCCACCAAATATCCTTGACGGTGATGCATCCAATGTATTATTCATCAAGCTCAAACGCATCCACCATCAAGGCACCATACCTCTCACGTCATGTGAGAGCCCACACCTACATCAAACACAAGAGGTGGGAATTTTGGTACCTATTTCTTTTTGGGTCTATGGGGGTTAGCATTATAAGGAACCCAAATATTTTATTTGTAAATTTATAGAATTTAATCTATCAAAGCAAAATCTTGTGTGTACATGTGTACACTCTAGCATGCATATGAGTGGTGTGAGTGTGAGCATGGTGTGCATATATATGCCGTGGAATTTGTGCATGAACATGTGGAATTTGTTTCTTGCAAAACATGAATTCCAATGTAGAGTGATTAAATGCACATTGGCTTAAAGTGCAGCCCAAACAATTAATATTCTACTTCATAATGCAAATACCATTCTTAATTTTGGAAGAAGAGACATGAGCATGAGAATCAACAATCTTTTTCTTTTTAGAAATGTTTTCATTTTCTTTTAAAACAAATTTTCTTTTCAAAGAGTTATTTTCTTTCAAAACAATCTCTTTTTCTTTTTCTACCAAAATAATTTTATTTTTCAAAGAATTATTTCCTTTACAAATGTCATTTAATTTTGTAGAAAAGAAAATATTTTTCTTTTCAAAATTTATTCTCTTTGAAACAATTTCAAATTTATTTTTAAAAGAATCTTTTTCTTTCTTCAACAATTCATATTTTTCAAGAAGTTTTTGACAAAAAGATGCATGCTCATTATAAGGCATGTCAATATCTTCTTCTACCTCGGATTCAGAATTTACCTCAAGGGGTCATCCCCTTGGACCATGTAGCATATGTCGGAAACATCACTTCTATCATCCGAGTCACTCCCCAAATAGTATTGCTTTTGTTTACTAAGGGAGACTCGTGTGTTCCATACTACAAAAGCCGAATCAAGGTTAGAAACCTACATAAATAATTACGATTTAGGGTACTCTTTAATGCATGGATGGTTTTTGCATTAGCCTCTAAATGTTTGCCATTTAAACAATATGAATCCTTAATAGTGGCAAGATAAACATGAATCCCTAGGGCTTTTAGGTACATGAACATCTTAACTTTTCAAGTTTGGATGTTAAGAATGTCAAACATGGGCGGTGTCATGAAATCCATGTGTGTGTGTACAAAAATATTGATTAGCTAAAATGAGGATCTTTAACTCAGGATTGTTAGGCCCAAATTAAGAGCACCAAGCTCTGATACTAATTGAAAATACACCTAGAGGGCAAGCTAATCTAATGATAATGATGCAAAATTAAAAATTACTTATGCAAATTAAAGCTATTAAGCTAAACATACAAAGTATAACACAAGAGTGTAGCCGAATTTTCGGTGAAGGGCTCTGGACTATCTCCTCAAGATTCCTCTAGATTAAGAGTTGAGGTGCCACTATGGCTCTCTTGGTTGATGCAAGTGTAAGCAAACAATCCCAAGCATATATTCAATAGAGCACAAGTATATCAAGCATATAAAGAGATAAACAATATAAGCATGTAAGATATATAAACACAAGTGAGAGAGAGAGATGAGCAGTCGCAAACACGGAAGAATTGTTTCGAGGTTCGAGCACTCTTACTCTACGTTCTCGCCTTCAACACTATAAAGGATTTCCACTAGAATCAATTCCACTAGATCACTAGGTGCCGCAAAACCTACAACGAGTTCACACTAGAACTCTTAGACTCACTAGTTGATTAAAAGTGAAAGCAGTGAAAATTACCTTCTAGCTTTGGGCTAACGAGTCGTGTCCATGAGGAGGAATGCGATAGAAGCTTTTTGATGAATTGTTAAATAACAAAGAATGATGTTGGTATCTTTCTTTCTTTCTTTTTTATATTGAAAAAGAGAATGGAGAGTAAGGGAATGATTAAAAAAAATTAAAACTTAGAAAAGGCTTTAGAGAAGATGATATTTTAGAAAATGATTTGAGAGTGATTTGGCTGTGATTTAAATTATGAAAAGGATCCGGGCTCACTATTCTTCAACTCAACTACTTACTTATCTCAAGAACATTTTGGTGCATCACTTTTATCATAGGCAAAAACTTTTAGTATCTTTTAATATTTAAGCAAAACAAATAAGATGGTTTTGTTTAAATCTTAAGACCTTTCTTAACACATCATTAAAAATAGAATGTTAAACATCAAGCGCGAAGAAGTAAGTATGGAATAAAAATAGTTTAAAAATATTTGTGCTTTGAAAGTCCAAGTTTAAAAGAAAGACATCCTCATGTGCTTTCAAGAACAAAGTTGAACTTAGGCATTATTCTGATTCAAAAGTGTTGCTTTCATAAAAATCAATCAAGAGAAAGGAGATAGAAGAGATTGATTAGTGAGCCCAGAAGATGGTTTAGTTACTCATGATAAAAAGAAAGCAAACAAGAGAATGAAAATAAAATATAGACATACCGAATTGAGTCGAGTTGAATAAGCAAGTTGAATCTCCTTTGATTGTCACTTCAAGGATGAACTACACACAGTTCCACTCTTCTCTCTTTGCTGGTCTAAACTGAAAAGTAAATATGAGATACAACTTCTCAGAATTATCTAACAAATGCTCCTAAAATCCTAAAAATGAACAAGAATTCTTATCCTAGTCTTCGCTCCCTTTTTCAGTGCACAACCTGCCTTTTATAGGGCAAAACCCAGAGGGGAGAGGAGTGAGGAGATAAGGGGAGAAAATACTCCCCTTATCTCCATCAAACGGCCGTGGATTCGCGGCCAGGATGTGGCCAAATGGCCACATCCAGGTGGGGATTTGGATGGCGTGTCATTTTGCCCCCTTTCGTCTGACTAAATTTGTTGTTTGTCTTTGATTCCGATCTGATCTTCGGTGATTCTCAAGCCAGCCAATTTGGATTCTTATAAAACCAAATTAACCAGTTTTCACCCTCCCTGATTTTCCATGATCTGCCCTGATTTTATGATTTCGAATTAATTCTGAATTAAATTAGAATTTGATGGGCTTTTGGGCTCGTTTCTTTTCCCTTTCTTCTAGCAAAGGGCCTGCATTTTATAAAGAAAAATAAGACTTATTAATAGGATTTACTAGATAATAAACATGGTAATGTGACAATATATATGCAATATATGTGACCGATCACTAATCTCTCTCTTGTTCCTACAAGAACAACACATGCAAGCACACTAGCTTGCCGAGGTCGCACCTCTACACCGAGCTCCCACAAGAACTTGTCACAACATGAACCCGCAAGTTCCTCTCCTCAAATACAAGATAAACACTTGGCGATCTCTACACTTTGATCACCTAAAAGACTCTCATGATGAAGCTCCTATAGGATAGATCTGACAATAGAAAGCTCAAGTATGTGTGAGAAAAATAAGATAGAGTAGTGGAGAAAAACTCAAGAAATCTCTTTTGAAAATACTCTTGAAAACTCTCCTTTTGATATGGAAATATTAGCCCTAAAATAAGTGAAGAAAAACTCTAACAGAGATGGGAAAATCTGGCTTTGAAACCCTCTCAAATCTTGTGTAAAACAGCCCAAAACAACCCCCTTATATAGACTCCCAAAACTAGCCGTTGGAGTCAAACTGCAGGTTAAAATGACATGTCGGATGACCTTCCGGTCGACCAGCCAACGGTCATATTTTTTACCGTTAGGGCCTTCCGGTTGACTGTGACCTGGGCATGACCTGCCAGTCGATCGCCTGGTCGACCGGGGCCAGATCTAGAGAGCAAAGCTCTCTGGACGGTCGACTGCTCGATCGACCGACCCTCAAGCCAAAGGGCTGTGCACGTTCTGTGCACATCGGTCGATCGCTCGGTCGACCGACTTCTGGATTGGTCGACCGGTCGGTCGGCTGCTAGAAGGCCAGGTCTGAAATTTTTAGGATAAAAACTTAATTTTTAAAACTCTTATAAATTCTCATAAAATCTATAAAAATAAGTTCATTGAAATATTTTGAAGTACAAATATGTGTGATAAAAAATCAACGCATATTACAAACATTTTAACCATTTTTGTGATATAAATATTTTGCCTTAAACAAAACCCGTATTTTTCAAAATTAATCTTCAATTTGAAAATGATTTTTTCCAAAACTTCTTCAAATACAAAAAAAAGATATTTTAAATACTTTTGAAGCTTAGTGTATATGGATATGATCCAATACACATATAAGATGAAATATCTAAGTTTTTGACAATAAGCTCTAAAATAAGTTTTGATAAACACAAAACTCAAAACACATAAGTTTTTCTAAACATTTGAACCAACAATGTGCATGGATGAAATTCAAAGCATATATAAACCATATAAATTTGTTTTGATGGAATCTAATAATGAAACATAAGAATGTATACTTTAAAGCTCAGAAACCACAACGATATTTTCTAAAGTCTAAATTGTTTTGTGAAAACACATATAAATTTGGTGTGTATGTATATGAGCTTGAGCAATCTATAACTAATCTATCATTTACATTTTAACTAAAACACGAAATCTTAACACTTACAAAACTAGACTTAAGTCTTGAAAATCTTCTTTTCCTTCTTGACTTGGTCCAAACCTTGATCAAATGAGCTAGACTCCTTTTGAGTACTTGATGCGATCTTGATGCGCGAGCTCTTGAATCAACACATAATAGCTTCAAAACTTGACTTCAAATCTTTTGTTAAAGCTAAATACGGACTAAGATCTTGATCAAATATCTGAGACTAAATAAACACAAGATCATTAGTACTATAACTATATGAGTTAATCATCATCAAAACTAGAGTGATGGGCTTTTGGGCCAACAGGTGCCACTATGGCTCTCTTGGTTGAATACAAGTGTGAGCAAACAATCCCAAGCATATATCAATAGAGCACAAGATATATCAATCATATAAAGGGATAAAACAATATAAGCATGCAAGATATATAAACACAAGTGAAAGAGAGAGAGAGAGATGAGCAATCGCAAACAGGTTTGAGCACCCTTGCTCTACGTCCCCGCCTTCACTAGTATGAAGGTTTTTCGCAAGAATTGATCCCGCAAGATCACTCGGTACCGCAACACCTACAACGAGTTCACACTAGAACTCTTAGACCCGCAAGTCCCTCACTTGTTCCCCCAAGAGCAACACATGCAAGCACACTAGCTTGCCGAGGTCGCACCTCTTACAAATCCTCCAACCACAAGTTGGAACACTTGGTGATCACTTCACTTGATCACCACAAACTCTTTTCACCGAGGCCACAACCTCTACAACTCCTCACAATATAAGAATGAACTCTTGTGATCACTTCTCTAGATCACAAAAACAACTTTCACAACAAAGATCCCTAGTGGATTGATATAGCAATGGAAAGCTCAAGTTTGTGTGAGAAAAACAAGATAGAGTTGTTGTGAAAAACTTAAGAAATCTCTTTTGAAAAACACTCTTAAAAACTCTCCTTTTGATATGAAAGTTTTTGCCTAAAAAAGTGGAGAAAACCCTAAGAGAGATGGGAAAAACTGGCTCAAAAACCCTCTTTAAATCTTGTGAAAAACTATCCAAAACAGCCCCTTAAATAGATTTTAGAAATATAGCCATTGGGGTCAAACTGCAGGCCAGATGACCTGTCAGTCGACCGGCCAATGGTCATATTTATGACCGTTGGGGCTGCAGGTCGACCACCCAGTCGATCGCACCCAGGTCTTGACCTGTCGGTCAACTGAGGCAAGATCTAAAGAGCAAGCGGTCAACCGGGGCCAGACCAGAGAGTGAACTCTCTGGATCGGTCGACCACCCGATCGATCGGCCCTCAAGCCAAGGCCCATGCACGTTTCTGTGCACATTTGTCGATCGCCCGGTCGACCGACTTCTGGTTCGGTTGATCGGTCGGTCGACCGCCAGAAGGCCAAGTCAAAAATTTTGGGAATTAAATCTTGGTCTTATAAACTCTTATAAAATCCCATAAAATCACATAAAATATACAAAAATAAGTTTATTGAAATACTTTGAAATACAAATATATGTGATAAAAATCAACACATATTACAAACTTTTGAAATACTTTTGTGATATAGAAATTTTGCTTTAAACAAAAATCCGTATTTTTCAAAATCAATCTTCAATTTGGAAAATGATTCTTCCAAAACTTCTTCAAATGCAAAAATAAGATATATTAAACACTTTTGAAGCTTAGTGTGTATGGTTATGATCCAATATACATATAAGATGAAATATCTATGTTTTTGACAATAAGTCCTAAAATAAGTTTTGATAAATGCAAAACTCAAACACATGATATAGAAACATCAAATAAGTTTATTTTAAACATTTGAACCAACAATGTGCATGGATGAAATCTAAAACACATATAAATCATATAAACTTGTTTTGATGAAATCTAATTATGAAACATAAGGATCTATAGTTTGAAGCTCAAAACCAAAATAATATTTTATAAACCTAAAACTATTATATGAAAACACATATAAATTTTTTGTGTATGCGTATATAAGCTTGAGCAACCCATAACTAATCTATCCTTTACATTTTATCTAAAACACAATCTTAACACTTACAAACATGACACAAATCTGCTTAAAATCTTCTTCTTCATCTTGACTTGGTCCAAACCTTGATCCATGAGCTAGACTCCTCTTGAGCACTTGATGCGATCTTGATGGGCGAGCTATTGAATCAACACGTGCTAGCTTCAAACCTTGACTTCAAATCTTTTGTTGAAGCTAAATACCGACTAAAATCTTGAAAGAAAAACTGAAACTATATAAACACAAGATCATTAGTACTATAACTACATGAGTTAATCATCATCAAAACTAGAGTAATAGGCTTTTGGACCAACATGAACTGGGACTAAGTTTAATCTTATAAGTTATGCGATGATCACCTTCAAGTGAAGGTAAACATGTGATAAATCTAAGGTAGTCATCAACCAAGGAGGTAAGTATTTCTTTAAGTTTTCTTCTTCTTCTTTTTAATTTTTAGTTTAGATCACTATCATGACCAACTCTCAACTCCATTCATTATTTTCACTTTCTTTATATAAAATTTATTTTTCATTTTCTCCACTTTGTCTATCGACCACTTTCTTCTTATCTTAACAATAGATTCTTTTTCCTTTTCTTTACAAGAACTAAGAAGAACTTTTAACCATTTTAAGTAAAGTAAAGAGAACTTACAACACGCTTCCATTGCAAATCTCTCTTTGTGGATCACGACCCGCATAGCCACTTGCTATCGCGGTAGTATTGAGTACCTTGCACTTCTCAAGTTCTTGAATTCTATATTTTTTGTGTAGGTCTAAACTCAATCATTAGTTAGACATGGTAAATGAAAACAAAAGAGAAGATACAAAGAGAGTAAACATACTAACTAGTTGCAAGTAAAAGCGAGTAAAGCACACAAGGAAAAATGTGGACCAAACTATACTTGTATTTAATTGTCACCTTATTCTAACTTCTGATCTAATACAAGGAACAAAAAGAGAAGATAAGAAAACTATAGAAAATCTAGATTTCAATACTGTCACTAATATTGCAGGTGAGTGATTTATCAATGAAAATTTAGATTTGGAACTTTTCTATATTTACTTCTGATTCTGTACCGGCAGACACTAGTGATGACGTAGACAGTGACTCTTGGTCAGCAATAGATGCCCTGACATTATTGTGTGCACCAATAAAATCTTCCTTTATGGTATACGAAAAGATCGGAGATGCGCGCAAAGCTCTCTTTGAAGTACCAGCCAAGCGGGAGGGTCAAAAACCAATTCTATTTGGAAGAATCGAGTTTGAGCCCATAGTTTATGAAAGCTCAGGGGGTCATTCTGAGTCTCCATAATTCTTCCATTATGGACAAAAGTCACGTCACATGATGGAGAGAATGGGGTACTATTTTACCAAAGTCCGAGCCTTAATTTCGGCAAAGGAAAGCGAGCATTACTTGTTCATTTGTACCGAAAGGCAAAGACCCTGACTACTATTACCAGAACTAAAGAGGACTCGATTATGTATCTACGCCAGTCTCATCAGATTCTAGATCTGAAGAAGAGGTCTATCATGACAGATCATCATCAACATCGTCGTGGGACTCAAACATCATCGTCAGTATTATCTTTGAAAGTCTCTCAGTGAACATGGTATCAGTCAGCCATTTAGAAGATGATGGAGAAGATACTTTTAATTTTTAAAATTAATCTAGTTGGACTCTGATCCATGAATTAAACACTTAAATACTCTTTGGGATGTACGCTTTGAACAACGTGAACCACTCACTGAGGATAAAGTTACTCAGATAAATCTTGGAGATGAGGCTAACCCTAAGCCCATTTTCATAAGCGAGTGCTTGTCACCTGCCGAGAAAGAAGACTTAATATATCTCATATGAGAGTATAAAGATTTATTTGCTTGGAATTATGGGGACATGTCTGGGCTTAATCCTTAGTTTGCTATGCATCGCCTTAACATCAACTTGGACACCAAGCCAGTCAAACAATAACAACGACGGTTCTACCCCGAGATCATGGAAGCAATCGAATCAGAAGTTAAAAAGATCATAGACTCTGATTTCGTCAAGGAAGAGCAATATCCTGATTGGGTGGCCAATATAGTTGCCGTTCTTTAAAAGAATGAAAAGATCTGGATTTGCATCGACTACCATAATCTAAATGCCGCTTGTCCAAAAGACGAATTCTCTTTCCCGATCACATATATTATTATTGACAATACGTGCAAATTTGATAGGATGTCTTTCATGAATGGCTTCTGAGGATATAATCATATAAAGATGTACCCTAAAGATGAAAAGCACACATCTTTCAGGAAGCCTTTAGGAGTATACTGCTACACGGTAATGACCTTTGGCTTGAAGAGTGCTGGTGCAACTTATCAACGTGCCATGAATGCGATCTTCCATGAGCATATACCCAAGACCGTAGAATGCTATGTCGACGATATCACTGTGAATTATCAAGTAAGTAGAAGTTTTACCAGTCGATTCACGTGTGTGTTAACAGTTCTTATATGTTTTAAAGAATGAAAAGAAAAGAAAACAAAGAATGAGAAGATTACGGTGAAAACAAAGAAGTGGGAAACATAGAAGATAAGTTGTGTTTTTGGTTTTTTAAAGAAAATTGAAAGAAAAGATAAAATGATATATAAGAAAACTCATGACTACTAACTACTAATGGTCATGCTAACATCTTAGTGATAGTTGCCTCACATGTATCATTGGCCATCACTAGTCCTTGGTTTAAGAGCTTTACAAAGCATGGCTCATAAGATCACTTTCATATCCAAACTTAACAAACAAGTGCAAACTACACTTAAACCATCAAAACTAACTAGAGCAAGCATGGAATAAAGTAATGGTAACTTATTAGAGAGTTAGATGTTAGAGTGTTAGAATTCATCATCATGAGACATTAATGGCACTTGCAAGAGCAAGGCTAAGTAGAGGCTATTAGATTCATGTAGATTATCAAGTAAGGAGTTAGCAAGTTAGTGGTTAGTAGTTAGTTGCCATGAGATAAAATTAGCTAACCATGCAAAAGGAGTTAGAAAGAAGAGAACAAGTAAAGATAAAGAGAGAACCTTTTATAAAGTGTCACCCTCCATTACAAGCACTCATGCTTTCATCCTACGTACTACTCTCTACCCTATTACATGATCTACAATAAAATGAAAAATTCAAAAGAGGAAGAAGAAGAACAACTAACCTAAACTAAAGAAAGGAAACTACCCTAAATACTACCCTAAAAAAAACTCTTCAAAACTCCTCTCTCCTGAGCTCTGAAAATCCCAGGGTATTTATAGGCAAAAGAGGGTACCAGGGAGAGTGTACGGACCCGTGCGTCAAATCTCGACGCGCGGCTCCCTAGTACGACCGCGAAAATGCAGCCAGCGCCGCATTTCCATGGCTGTAGTAGCGCCGCGCAAACGACGCCTTCTACCATGCACTGTCTGTTTGTTCCCCTATCGGTATATGCTGCTGGTTTCTAGATATGTGCACCTAGTTTTGACAGATCCTCCTTCCAAAGTCAATGACTATTCTTATAGGCTTTAAATCACCAAATAAATGGATTTTTGGGCTTCTTCTTCATTCCACACTGTGAACCTAGGAAATACAAGAGAGATGTTATTAACAGAATTTAATATTGAATAAATGTGAAGATGTATGAATATGTAATTTTAAATACTAATCAACGCCTTTGGGAGTATACTACTACACGGTAATGCCCTTTGGCTTGAAGAATGCTAGTGCAACTTATCAACGTACCATGAATGCGATCTTCCTTGAGCATATACGTAAGATCATAGAATGCTATGTCAATGATATCATTGTGAAAAGCTATAACAAAGACGATCATCTTGCAGACATGAAAGAGTGCTCGATATCATGTGGGCTCACCAATTGAAGATGAACCAAACTAAGTACTTTCTGGGGTAGTCAGTGGCAAATTTCTTGGATTTGTTGTTACATCTAAAGGAATTCACCTGGATACAGAGAAAATTCGCGCCATCCAAGAGATGCAATCTCTGAGAAATCTTAAGGAACTCAGGGGCTTATAGGGACGATTAGCTTATATCCGGAGGTTTATATCAAATCTTTCAGGACTCTCCCAACTCTTCACCAAACTAGTAAAGAAAGGAGTCTCGTTCTTGCCAAGAAGCATTCGAAAAGATCAAGGAGTATCTCACACACCCTCCCATTCTGGTAGCTCCAGTATCAGGAAAACCTTTCCTGTTATATGTTAGAGCTATGGATCATTCCTTGAGAGCTTTACTAGCTCAAAACAATGATCAAGACCATGAATAGGCAAGCTACTATTTGAATAGAACAATGATTGGGCGGAGTACCATTATAACTTGATTAAGAGGGAATACTTAGCCTTGGTCTTCGCCATCTAGAAGATGCGACACTGTCTTATGGGACAATGCATTCACATCATTTTCAGAGTTAATCCCTTGCAATTACTCATGACAAGACCATCTTCGCTGAATTACAGATTAGCGAAATGGGCCATATTGCTCTCACAATACGAGATGCAATTCATGCCATAAAGGCAATCGAAGTTCAAGCTATGGCAGATTTTCTGGCCGATCATCCGGTTTTAAGAAGTTCAAAACTTTATGACGATCTCCCAGATGAGATTGCAGAAGTTAACATGATTCACATCTCCTCAGAAGAACAAGTGTGGCAATTATTCTTCAACAAAGCATCAAGAACAAGTCCTGAGGGAAATATCGTTGTAGATGTGGGGTAGTACTTGTTTTCCCACATAATTATGTGATCCCTTGTGCATACTCATTAACTAAGCTATGTTCCAATAGGGTTTTGGAATACAAAGCTCTCTTGATTGGGATGCAAATTGTTGAAGAGATTGGAGTCAAAAATCTTAAAGCTTATGGTGATTCAAAATTATTGTCAACCAGGTTCGCGGGGAGTATGAAGTCCAACTTGAAGACTTGGTGCCCTATCACAACGCGATTATTGACATGGTAGAGAAGTTTAAAAACTTCTACATTGACCATATACTACATCAGCAAAATGCGCATGCAGATGCGTTGGCATCTCTTACTACTGCCGGAGCCACAGAGAGAGTGCTTATATACAGTCGTGATTTGTACTATTGCAAATTTGCTCTTGAAGACCAAAAAACTCCAAGAGGAGACCTTCAAGTTAAAGAGGTTTATGAGACTTTGACAAATCTCAAGCGTAGAGATTGGCGATTTCCTTACATTGACTTCATCTTGTACGACATGTTGCCTGACGGCCCCAAGGAGGCCGTTGCCATCAGGAGAAAAGCTCCTCGATCTATTATAATGCGATCACGCGAACATTATATCATTAGTCATATCATGGAATCTTACTTTGTTGCCTTGCACAAAGAGGCACAAGAGGTGTTCAAAGAAGCTCATGACGGTACATGTGGAGCTCACCAACCCAGACCCAAGCTCGGAGACCAGCTTAGAAGACTTGGCTACTATTAGCCGAAGATGATCACTGACGCGATCGCCTATGCTAAGCGATGCCATGCTTGTCAGATCCACGGTGACTTCATCCATCAAGCACCAGGACATCTCATCTAATGTCCTCTTCATGGCCATTTGAGATGTAGGGAATGGATGTTATTGGATCCATCAATCCTCCAACATCCAAAGGACATCCTTCATCCTGGCCATAACTGATTACTTCTCTAAATGAGCTGAAGCTGTTTCTCTGAATGAAGTAAAGACTTCAAACATGATCAAATTCATCAAGCATCACGAACTATACCATTTTGGTGTACCCTGACGAATTGTCCACAATAATAACCCGCATTTCGTCAGCCAATCATTGCAAAGGTTTGTACTAAATTCAAAATCTAAAGTATGTCATCAACGACATACTATCCAGCTGCCAACGGTTTTGCAGAAGCCTTTAATAAGATTATTGGAAAGCTTCTCAAGAAGTTTGTCTCAAAAAGCTAACACGATTGATACGACAAATTAGGCGAATGCCCATAGGCTTACCGCACGATGGTGAGAACCCGACAAAGGCTACACGATTTTTCTTGGTGTACAGATGTGAAGTTGTACTTCCAATGGGGATCCAAATACCATCTCTGCGAATTGACTTGACAACCAGGATGATAGATAAGGATAAGCATTAATTGTGTGTCCAAGAGTTAGAAGCTTTAGACGCTAAACGTCTGCAAGCCCAAAAGCAAATCGAGCTCTATCAAGCCCGAATTTCTAGAGTTTTCAATATGAAAGACAGAGAATGGATTTTCAAAAGGACGACCTGGTCTTAGCTGTCAGAAGACCAAAAGTTATGATACATAAGACAAAAGGAAAATTTTAACCCAAATGGGAAGGACCATTTGTAATAGAGTCAGTCTACTCAAATAGAGCATACCACCTCATAACTCCGAACAGTGATACACTTATGATGTCGATCATTAGTAGATTCTTGAAAAAGTACTATCCTTAAAGGGACTCTTCTCATGATCAAGTTAACACTATACCTCTGACCGAAGCTCCACCCTGATCAATCGATGGATTAGGGTTTGCGATCCAAGATGTTTGGAAGAATGCCAAATAAGAGCTTCCTCCTTCAAGGGATCATATCACGGTCGATCTAAGCCAAGCTGACTGAACATTGTTGACATAGTGATACATGATGTCAACATTGAAGAAATAAAGTTAGAAACTTTAGTTTTAGCTTTGTCACTCTCCTAATGATTAGGTTAATACTACACCTCTGATCGAAGCTCTACCCTAATCAATCAGATGGATTAAGGTTTGAGATCCAAGATGTTTAGAAGAGCACCAAAGTAGAGCTTCCTCCTTCAACAGATCACATCACGGTCGATTAACACCAAGCTAACAAAACATTGTTGATATAGTGACACATGATGTCAATATTAAAGAAACAAAGTTAGAAACTTTGATTTTAGCTTTGTTACTCTTCTCATGATCTGGTTAATACTACACCTCTGATCAAAGCTTCAATCTGATCAATAAGATGGATTAGGGTTTGAGATCTAAGATATTTGGAAGAGCGCCAAAGAAGAGCTTCCTCCTTTAACGGATTACATCACGATCGATCGAAGCTGAGCCAATCGAACATTATTGACATAGTGATGCATGAAGTCAACATTGAAGAAATAAAGTTAGAAACTTCAGTTTTAGCTTTGTCACTCTTCTCATGATCAGGTTAACACTATATTTTTAATCGAATCTCCACCCTGATCAATCAGATGGATCAGGGTTTGAGCTTCAAGATGTTTGGAAGAACCAAAAGAAGACCTTCCTCCTCCAATGGACACATTGCGGTCGATCAACGCTGAGCCGACCAAACATTGTTGACATAGTGATGCATGATGTCAACATTGAAGAAACAATGTTAAAAACTTTAGTTTTAGCTTTATCGCTCTTCTTATGATCAGGTTAATACTATACCTCTGATCAAAGCTCCACCATGATCAATCAGATGAATTAGGGTTTGAGATTCAAGATGTTTGGAAGAGCACCAAAGAGGAGCTTCCCCCTTCAACGAATCATATTACGGTCGATCGACGCCGAGACGCCAAGCCGGCCGAACAATGTTGACATGGTTATGCATGATGTCAACATTGAAGAAACAAAGTTAGAAACTTCAGTTTTAACTTTGTTACTTTTCTCGTGATCAGGTTAATACTACACCTCTAATTGAAGCTTCACGCTGATCAATCAGATGAATTAGAATTTGAGATCCAAGATGTTTGGAAGAGCGCCAAAGAAGAACTTCCTCCTTCAATGGATCACATCACGGTCGATCGACGCCGAACCGATCGAACATTGTTGACATAGTGATGCATGATGTCAATATTGAAGAAACAAAGTTAGAAACTTCAGTTTTCGCTTTATCTCTTCTCATGATCAAGTTAATACTACACCTCTTATTGAAGCTTCACCCTAATCAATCAAATGGATTAAGGTTTGAGATTTAAGATGTTTGGAATAGCGCCAAAGAAGAGCTTCCCCCTTCAATGGATTATATTACAGTCGATCGACGCTGAGCCGACCGAACATTATTGATATAGTGGTGCATGATGTCAAAATTGAAGAAACAAAATTAGAAACTTCAGTTTTAGCTTTGTCACTTTTCTCATGATTAGGTTAATACTATACCTCTAATCGAAACTTCACCCTGATAATCAGATGGATTGGGATTTGAAATCCAAGATGTTTGAAAGAGTACCAAAGAAGAACTTCTCCTACAAGGGATCACATCACGGTCGATCGACGCCGAGCCGACCGAACATTGTTGACATAGCAATGCATGATGTCAACATTGAAGAAACAAAGTTAGAAAATTCAGTTCTAGCTTTGTCACTCTTTTCATGATCAGGTTAATACTACACCTCCTATTGAAACTCCACCCTGATCAATCAGATTGATTAGGGTTTGAGGTCCAAGATGTTTGGTAGAGTGCCAAAGAAAAGCTTCCTCCTTCAACGGATCACATCATGGTCGATCGACACCGAGCCGACCGAACATTGTTAACATAGTGATGCATGATGTCATCATTGTAGAAATAAAGTTAGAAACTTTAATTTTAGCTTTGTCATTCTCCTCAAGATTAGGTTAATACTACACCTCTGATCAAAACTTCACCCTGATCAATCAGATGGATTAAATTTGAGATCCAATATGTTTGAAAGAGCACCAAAGAAGAACTTTCTCCTTCAACAGATCACATCATAGTCGATCGATACCGAGTCAACCGAATATTGTTGACATAGTGATACATGATGTCACATTAAAGAAACAAAGTTAGAAACTTTGGTTTTAGCTTGTCACTTTTCTCATGATCAGGTTAATACTACACCTCTGATCGAATCTTCATCCTGATCAATCAGATAGATTAAGGTTTGAGATTCAAGATGTTTGGAAGAGCACTAAATAAGAGCTTCCTCCTTCAAAGGATCACATTACGATCAATCGACACCGAGCCGATCGAACATTATTGAGATAGTGATGCATGATGTCAACATTGTAAAAACAAAGTTAGAAACTTTGATTTTAACTTTGTCACTCTTCTCATGATCAGGTTAATACTACACCTTTGATCAAAGGTTCACCATGATCAATCAGATGGACTAGGGTTTAAGATCCAAGATGTTTGGAAGAGCGCCAAAGAAGAGCTTCCTCCTTCAAAAGATCACATCACGGTTGATCAGTGCCAAGCCGACTGAACATTGTTAACATAGTGATGCATGATATCAACATTGAAGAAACAAAGTTAGAAACTTTGGTTTTAGCTGTCACTCTTCTCATGATCAAGTTAATACTACACCTTTACTCAAAGTTTCACCCCGATCAATTAGATGGATTAGGGTTTGAGATTCAAGATGTTTGAAAGAGCACTAAAGAAGAGCTTTATCATTCAATGGATCATGTCATGGTCAATCAATACTGAGTCGACCAGACATTAATAACATTATAATGCATGATGTAAACATTAAAGAAAAGGCAAAGGCAAAATGTCAAGTTTTTAGCGTTGTCACTCTTCTCTAGTATATAGACATGACATATCTTCAACTTAGAAGAATAGGCCATATTTTGAAATCGAGCATACCTAAGCAATAGTTTTAGGTGCTCTTCTTTATGATCATTCATTTCGATCCAGAAGGATAGCTTATCTAGCCTGACTTTTTCATGCATAATGGCGGCATACCTCCCTTCTCCTGTTCGATTGATTGAAGCTCGACCCAATGACAAGGCATCCGAATACTCAGATGGTGGGACTGAATGAGTTTATCTGATGGCTTATCAAGCCAAACTCATTGAAGAAGGTTCGTCACACATCTTTGTAGAACCTTTTCATTGTTTCCACATTGACATCAAGATGTGGTATCCGATCGACTCTCATGGAGAATCAAATTAGTTTATCTGAAGGCTTATTAAGCCAAACTCATTGAAAGGTTTGTGATGCATCTTTGCAGAATCTTTCCACTATTTTCACATTCATATTAAAGTGTGGCAAACTAAATGAGGATCAAGAAGGACTCCACAAGGAAGGTTAATCTCCGGACAAATCCCATGAAATTCATATCTGTGATGTTGGCCCAAAGGCCTATCACCCTAGTTTTGATGATGATCAACTCATGAAGTTATGTTTACTAATGATCTTGTGTTTAATTAGTGACAGATTTGTTATCAAGATCTTAGTAGGTGTGGAGCTTCAATAAAGGATTTAAAGTCAAGTTTTGGAGCTAGCACCGGTTGATTCAAGAGCTTGTGCATCAAGATCACATCAAGTACTCAAGAGGAGTCTAGCTCTATGGATCGAGTTTGGACCAAGTCAAGAAGATGAGAAGCCTTCAAGTGAAGACTTCAAGAAGATGAAGACTTGTGTCTAGGTATAAGATTTTGTTTTTTGTTTAGTTAAAAATGTAAAGGATAGATAGTTGGTGGATTGCTCAAGTACATATACACACACACTCTTGATTTAGAATTGTTTTCATAAAAGATTTTTTGGTTTACAAAAGATTTTTCTTTTGGAAAAATACCTATTTGGATTTTGGTGATTCTCATGTACTTATCTTTTAACCAAAACCAAGTTTAGAGACTTATGACAAAAACATAGATATTTCATCTTGATTGTGTAGTGGATCATATCCATACACACTATGCCTTAAAATGAATTATAATATCTTGTTTTTGTATTTGAAGATGTTTTGGAAAAACAAAGTTAGAATACATGTTTTGGAAAATACAGTTTTTATCATGGGCCAAATATTTCCAAGTTACAAAAATAGTCCAATCTTTTATAACATGCCTTGATTTTGTGCAAGCATGTTTGTATATTAAAGTATATTGGTAAACTATTTTTGTAGATTTTTTTAGTATTTTATGGGATTTATATGAGCCAAAAAGACAAACTTTTTAATCCCAGAAAAATTGTTTCAGGCTTCAGCTAGTCGACTTATACTAGCTTATAAGTCGACTAACCCTGAAGTCGGTCGACCGGGTCGGTCGACCGACGTGCACGGACATGTACGTTTGATCTGGCAGTGTGCCGGGCGACCGGGGCGGTCGACCGAAATTCAGAGATTGCTCTCTGTTTTTCTGGGTCGACCGGGTCGGTCGACCGGTAGCTCCAACGGTCGGATTGACTAACCCTAAAGTCGGTCGACCGGGTCGGTCGACCGACGTGCACGGACGTGCACGTTTGATCTGGCAGTGTGCCGGGCGACCGGGGCGGTCGACCGAAATTCAGAGATTGCTCTCTGTTTTTCTGGGTCGACCGGGTTGGTCGACCGGTAGCTCCAACGGTCGGATTTTTGACCGTTGGCGGTCGACCGGCAGTACTGACAGATCCCAACGGCTAGTTTTCTGGCAGCCTATAAATTGGGGGTCTTGTCATTGTTTTGAGCTAAGATTTTCAAGTGGGTTTTCACCAGTTTTTCCTGAGCTATTTAGAGGTTTTTCCTCCACTTGATTTAGAGCAAATATTTCCAATCAAAAGGAGAGATTTATCAAGAGTGTTTAAAAGAGAATTTCTTGAGTTTTCCTCCACCACTCTCATCCTTGTTTTTCTCACACCACACTTGAGCTATCCATTGATTATTCATCCTATAGGTGTGTTGTAGTGAGAGCCTTTAGGTGATCTAAGTGTTGTGATCACCAAAGATCTTTTCTTTGTTCTTTGAGGAGACGGGCAAGTGTGCTCGTGATTGTTTGGGTCCTAGTAAGGACTTGTTGTTTTGAGTTCGGGTGCGGACTCAGTTTTTGAGGTGCGGTCTCGGCGAGCCGGTGGGCTTGCGGTGTGTACGGGACTAGGGAGTCCGAGGGCTTGTAGGTGTTGCGGCACCGAGGAGAGATCCATTGGGATCTTGCATAGTGGAAATCCTTCGTGTGTCGAAGGCGGGGATGTAGAGCAAGTGTGTTCGAACCTTGAAACATACCCTTGTGTTTGCGATTGCCATCTCTCTCTCTATCTCCTTTATATCTTGCATAGCTTATATTGTCTTTACATTTACATGCTTGATATATGTTGTGTGCATAATTGATATATATACTTGCGTGGGTTGTTGCTAACACTTGTATTCAACCAAGAGAGCCAACGCGGCACCTCAACCCATTCAAGGGGAATCTAGAGGAGTTTGTTCAGAGCCCTTCACGGGGAATTCGGCAACACTCTTGGTTATACGTGGTGTTTAGTGTAAAAGTGTTAATTTGGTCATAGTTGTTTTTAGCTTCCGCATTATTTGCATCATTGGGCATTAAGTGACCATTAAATTAGCCTTCACCTATTCACCCCCCTCTAGGTGAAACTTTCAATTGGTATCAGAGCTTGGTACTCTGATTTTGGTCTAACAACCTAGAGTAAAAGATCCTTATTTTTAGGCTAATCACAATATTTTATACACACACCATGGACTTCATGTCACCACCCACTTTTGATATTGTTAACATCCATATATGGAAGGTGAAGATGTCCTTGTACCTCAAAGCCTTAGGTTATCATGTTTATCTTGCCACTACTAATAATGCATATTGTTTAGATGGTAAGAATCTTGAGGCTAATGCAAAAGCCCTTCATGCTTTAAAGTCAACCCTAAATGATGATTATTTATCTAGGGTTTCTAACCTTGATTTGGCTTTTGTAGTGTGGAACACCCTCCTCTCCCTTGGTGAAAATGAACAATACTATGCGGGGAGTGATTCGGACGTTGGAAGCGACATCTCCAACGTATGCTATATGGTCCAAGGGGACAACCCCCTTGAGGTAAACTCTGAATCCGATGATGAGGACATATCATATGATGAGCTCACTTCATTTTGTCAAACAATTCTTGAAAAATATGAAATGCTTAAGAAAGAAAATAAAAATTTGAAAAAGAATATTGCTTGCATGCATGTAGAACAAGACTCTTTTAAATCTAACATTGCATGTTTAGAAAAAGACAACAATAATTTGAAAAAGAATTTTGATGCCATGCTTAATGAAAAAGATTCATTAGAAAATAAAATGACATGCTTAGAAAAAGAAATAAAAATTTGAAAAATGAGAATGTTTCCTTGCTTACAAAATTGAATGATTTATGTGAAGGAAACACTATTTTGAAAAAGAAAGTTGATTTGGTGGAAAAACAAAAAGAAGTTGTTTTTCAAGAAAATAATTCTTTGAAAAGAAAAATTTGTGAAAAAGAAAAGGATTTTGTTTCACAAAAGAAAAAGAAAAATGATTCTTTATCTCATCATGCTTTACAAGCCACCACTAATGAGATAAAAGTTTTGAAAAATAAAATGGATGGTTTGAGTTCAACCTTGAACTCTTGTGCTTTCAATCATTCTAGGTTGGAGTCAATGTTTTCAAAGAAACAAACTCCACACATTCATGCACATCATAACCATACATTTGCTTATGTTGCACAACATGATCACACTCCTACACATAAGCATACTAAGGTGTACGTATGTACACATTGTGGCCGCAAAGGCCATTTAGCAAAATATTGTTATGATAGATTAGATCAATTTAATTTTGCTAAGAATAAAAGATTTTGGGTTCCTTACAACAAAGCTAACCCCCGTGGACCCTACAAGAAAATTTGGGTACCAAAACCCCCACCATTTGCTTGTGATGTAGGTGAGGGCTCTCACAAAACGTGAGAGAATTGGTGCCTTGGTAGTGGATGCAAATGGACTTGATGGACACACATTTGGAGCACCGCTATCAAGGAGGTTTTGGAGGGACAACCACCATGTTAGGAGCTTTGGAGTTGGTAACAATTTCTAAACTCCTACTTTTTATGTACATGCCTTTTACAAATATCATATTCATAGTATGTTCATGTTTTGTGTTTTTATGTGCTTCATGTGGTAATAACATGCTTAGATGTAGTTTTTATCAAAACTTGTATTATACATGTACAAATAGTGAGCTACATTTGTTTTATATATATTTGCACTTCATGCTCATTTGTACCCACTATATGCATATGTATAGACTAGTTTTGATGATTCTCTTTTATACATGTTTTACCTACTTTATGCTTTTGTAACACCCCGCTCCCAGAATACGTACTTAGTTGCGTATTCAGATTTTTCGATCGTATTTTTCAATTTACTTCCTATATTTATTTTGTATTATGAATTAATTATATGATCGTTTTGTCTTGGATCCGGATTCACGGACTCGGAGTCAGCCCTAGTCTGAACCGAGAACTCGATCCTAGTGAATTGCTAGTATTTAGATTTGACCGATTTTAGTTTTAAACATCATTTTCTAATATTTTAGATTTTTTGTGATTTTTTGGAATTTTCCTGAATTAAAATGAAAAATCTTCAAAACCGGTGTCGACCAGTGCCACTGACCGATTCCTGGATTTTTAATTTACAAAAGGCGTCAAATTTTGAGAAACTGCTTTCACATATTTGCTTAGAATAATATTTACTATATTAATTCATTTTTTTGGAATTTTCAGAATTTATCAGATTTCTGCCAGATTTGGTGTCGACTTATATTGGCAGCCGATTCCAAAATTTTTAATTTAAAAACTATAAAGAATTTATTGAAACAGATTTCACCGTGATTCTTAGAATAATATTCTTGATTTTTGAGAATTTTTGCGGGTCGTTCCGAGATACTTAATTTTCGGACGATTTCGGTATTTTTCCGAAAGTTTTCCGCATCCGCAACTGAATCCCGGGAATCCGCCACTCTAATTATTTTTCCTTTTTCTTCCAAGAAAATATCTTCCTTTTTTCATTTTCTTTTCCTTTTTCCTATTTTCTTTCCTTCCTTTTCCTTCCACCAAATTCTACCAAATTCTCCATTCTTCCATTATCTTCTCCAACCTTCCACCAAAAATATCTCCTCCTCCAAAAATATCTCCTCCAAAATATCCAACTCCTCTCCCATCACCATGGCCGGCCAAAGAGAGCCACCTCACCCCGCCATTTTACAAATAACCCCCTCTCTTTTACATTTTTACATCACCTTCACAATTCCCAAATCCTATATATACTTTTCCTTCTTCATTCCACTTCATTTTCTCTTCACCACAACTCTAACCACCACCAACTCCTCCTTTATCTCCACCATAACAACAACCACTACAACTTCTCCAACTCCTTACCTTCATCTTCTTCCTCCTCCATCTCCATGTAAACCTCCAACAAACTCCACCAAAGCTTTCACCTTCTCCTTTACCTTCTCCAAAAATACCACCACCATCAAAACCTCCACAAAACCACCACCCCATCACCACATCAAGAGCCGGCCACCTCCTTTGGATTGGGGCCAAGCTCTTCTTCGTCGGTAATATCTCCGATGATTATTCCGGTAATCGTTCGCGATTATTCCGGTAATCATTACGGTGACGATTACAACGACAATAACTAACATCAACATCACCTCTACTATTTTCCACCACCATCTTCACTTCCACCATCATTTTCACCATCACAACACCACCTCCATCTCCACTACTTCAACCTCCAAACATCACCTCCTTCACCTTCTTTTTCATTACTCCATCAAAATCCAACTCCTCTACCAAATAACACCACCACCAAAGCAAGCACCTTTCCCTTTCTCTCTCCCTCCTCCTCTCTGTATATTGCTGACGCGGATCTCACCCCCGCGTCCAGGCAACGCCTTAATGCGAATCTTCGCGTTCTTGGCATCTGTTTAAACGCGGCCTTCGCGTTCTTGTACCGACGCAACGCGGAGTCCATGCCCGCGTCTGTGTCCCTTTCATGTCTGCACGACGCGGAGTTAATGCCCGCGTCTGTGTTCTTCTCATGCTGACGCGACGCGGAACCCATGACCGCGTCCGCGTTCTCCTCGCGTCCTGACTTGAACGCGGGTCTTGAACCCTGCGTTTATGACCTCTACGCGACGCGACTCCCGCGTCTGCGACTCCCGCGTCTCACTCTCAAAAACCCGCGTCTCCCTGTGTCTCTTTCTCTCTCTAGGTTTCTCCCTCTTTCTTTCTCTAACTCTTTCTCTCTCCTCTACACCTTCTCTCTCTAATATTTTCATATTATTATATTTTATGGCGCGTGCGCGAGTTCCATGGATTTCGGCATTTCCGTGATTTAGGCGAGTGTCCTTGTTCTCGCCTCCATTTGGATTTCCCCGCTTCGTCGGGTCGACATGTCTTTTATTCCATGTTTTCATGTATTATGTATTTGGGCTGAGTCCCTGTATCTGTGTATGGCCGAGTGCCAATGACTGGACATGTATTGCTCTGTGACGAATGCTTGTATTAGGGTAGTTTCATTCTTGTATACATACCATGCCTGTGATGTATTTTACTGCTTTATACCATGCGTGGTCGACCCTTCGTGGTCGTTGGACTCTGGGTTTCTGCCCACTCCTGGGATGGCTAGTAGTCACCGAGAGTGCGCTTAAACCCCGAGCGTACTTGGCTTCCGGACCCTTCAGCCTCCGGTCTCTCACTATCTCGAAAGAGACGTGATTGGGATCGTCAGGTTTCTCATTCAGCCTCCGGTCTCTCACTATCTCGAAAGAGACGTGATTGGGATCGTCAGGTTTCTCATTCAGCCTCCGGTCTCTCACTATCTCGAAAGAGACGTGATTGGGATCGTCAGGTTTCTCATTCAGCCTCCGGTCTCTCACTATCTCGAAAGAGACGTGATTGGGATCGTCAGGTCTCTCAGCTCCGCCTGGTTATCATGATCAGCGTTCAGCGCTTTACCACTAGATTCGTCTAGGCGAGATGCTGCCGGATTTTCTACTCGCACTTTAAGTCGAGTTGTCCCGGTAACCTTGCCAGACGCTCCAGTGTTAAATACTGTTTGCTTTCTGTACACTCCAGCTTGCTCAGCTCCGCCTGAATGTGCTCATCTACTATTCTATCACATGCCATGCCATTACTTTATACCTGTCTTTTACATGCTACTATATAACACCTGTTTGTATCACCTGTCAACTGATGTGTTATCACCTAACACCAAACATGCTACTACTTGGCAAGGCCCCTTGTTATGACATGACTTGCCACCGGACTAATATCAATCTCTTGACATGACTGGTTACCTGTCTAATATCACCATCTTGTCATGCTATCCCTTGACACCCGGCATGATATACTTGACCTGTGATTATCTCATTTACGGGAACACTATACTTGTTATCCTGCATTACATGCAGTGACTTGAATCTTGTACTTGTTATCCTGTATTATATATACAGTGACCTGAATCTATAGTACTCATGTACTCATGAACTCCTGATCATGTCTTGTACCTGCTATTCCCGTAAATTGATGATCACATATTAAATTCTAATAAGACAACTTTCACCTGGTTTGGGGGAAAATGATGGGCCCTGATTAATCATATTTATGGTGGTCTTATCGAGCCGCGCGTGGCCACATACTTGAGGGATCACCTGGCGGCCACCAGGGATTCCGTGGGGTGTGCTGGCATCCCTACTCCTGTTTATTCCTGCCGGGTATGCACACGCCCTAGGCCTATTTCTATGGATCTGCGATACTCTATTCCTGTTCGGGCGTGAATAAGTCCCGGTACCTAGCGGTACGTTCCGGCTCAGCACCGGATACTCCTGAACCGTTGTCCCGGGCATGTACGGGGCCCATCCGAAACATGATTCATCGATCTTTATCAGTTTTCAAATAACTTGCTCTATAAGTTGTGAGTGGAAGTATGTGGAATGGGACGCATATTGAAGCCTACAACTTAGACGGCCCCAATTATAATAAAATGCGAATATGTAATTTGATGTGTTGTTTTGTAACTCGGGTTGTACGCGCTCGGATTACGGTGACATGGGATAAAGGTATATAGATGAGGGTTTTTCTTGTTTGGATTATTCCTTCGAGGTACTAGTCTCATGGGGCCGTGACCTAAGCCTGTACAATCGGTTTTGCTCGTAATCGGTTTTATTCGGCTTTATCGGTTTTTATCGGTTTTATGTTAATTTAGGAGATATCTGGTGTTGCCCTATCTACCTTACTTCTCATCTCTTTACCTTCTCTTATTTTATCATACCATGAGTAGCTCCTGCATGCTTACCTATGCTCGCCACTTGGCATTCGTATCACCACTCGCCTGGGGAGTTCTATCTGACTCCCCTGGATTCTCATGTCCAGGTCTTGGAACTTGGAACATGTCGGAGCTTGGAGCTTGTTGAACCCCAGTTGCTGATCAGAGTGGCGCAGCGGTAGCGTGGATCTCCAGCAGACCGTTCAGAGCTCTATCCTTCCAGGCCCCCTGTGTGCCTCTCGAGTTTTCCTTTTGTAAACTCGTGAGTGCCTGTGTATTGTTCGTACTTGTACATCTCTTTGTAATCTCGCAATTGCGCATATCAGTGATGTAATATTCATGTAATATTGGATCACCTCTGGTGATAACTTTGTAATTGTACTCATATGTTGGAATGTATAATGCACCACTTGCTTCCGTACTCTGATTCTTGCCTGTACTGATACTTAGCGTATATACGTGAGGGTATTTCTGACCTGCGTATATACGTCGCAGTAACGTCTTCGTACCCGCCGGATCGGGGCGTTACAGGGTGGTATCAGAGCCTAGGTTCTACATCCTCAGTACGTCCAGACGGCAAATTAATGGTAAAGAAATTTGCAACTGGAATGCATGAGTCCTGGTTATACAGTCCAACTACAAGTACAGAGTTATCTATTCATTCTTGATCATCCTTCCTTTGATTCCTAATCCCTTCCATCTTTCCCCTGTTTTGGTTTTTTGAAGCCTTTATACCAACTTAAGATATGAAAAGACTAGAGAAGTAGCGGCTGGTTCTGAATGAAGCGATTATATGATCTCTTTGGCCAACTCTTTGAAGTTCGGGTATTCTCAGGATTGATCCCGATCGGGTTATCTTTTAGAAGTCAGTAGTCGAGATTCTCTACGGGTATTCTATATTCTCGGCTGTATCTTTCAGAGTGATCGATGCCTGGTATTCAGAATTCTCAATTATTGGTCTTCTTTATTATGCTCAGTACTATCCGGGTTTCCTATATCTTCAGTATTCTGGCTTATTCTCGGAGGGCTATCAAGTATCCAACTCTATTGCAAAGTAACGACATCAGATCAGTATTATTTGGTACCATTCAAAAACTTATACAGCCAGAGATGCAGAAGATATCTATATTCTGATTACTATTTAGTCAACTTGAGAGCCCTACCTATAGTGCTTCATATCTTGAATGGTATAATTCCGCCCTTGTCCTCCTTGTGTTCAGTTTACCCCTTAACGAAATTGCGAGGACGCAATTTTTTGTAAGGTGGATGGATTGTAACACCCCGATCCCAGAATACGTACTTAGTTGCGTATTCAGATTTTTGGATCGTATTTTTCAATTTACTTCCTATATTTATTTTGTATTATGAATTAATTATATGATCGTTTTGTCTTGGATCCGGATTCACGGACTCGGAGTCAGCCCTAGTCTGAACCGAGAACTTGATCCTAGTGAATTGCTAGTATTTAGATTTGATCGATTTTAGTTTTAAACATTATTTTCTAATATTTTAGATTTTCTGTGATTTTTTGGAATTTTCCTGAATTAAAATGAAAATCTTCAAACCGGTGTCGACCAGTGCCACTGACCGATTCCTAGATTTTTAATTTACAAATGGCGTCAAATTTTAAGAAACCGCTTTCACATATTTGCTTAGAATAATATTTACTATATTAATTCATTTTTTTGGAATTTTCAGAATTTATCAGATTTCTGCCAGATTTGGTGTCGACCGATATTGGCAGCCGATTCCAAGATTTTTAATTTAAAAACTATAAAGAATTTATTGAAACGGATTTCACTGTGATTCTTAGAATAATATTCTTGATTTTTGAGAATTTTTGCGGGTCGTTCCGAGATACTTGATTTTCGGACGATTTCGGTATTTTTCCGAAAGTTTTCCGCATCCGCAACTGAATCCCGGGAATCCTCCACTCTAATTATTTTTCCTTTTTCTTCCAAGAAAATATCTTCCTTTTTCCATTTTCTTTTCCTTTTTCCTATTTTCTTTCCTTCCTTTTCCTTCCACCAAATTCTCCATTCTTCCATTATCTTCTCCAACCTTCCATCAAAAATATCTCCTCCTCCAAAAATATCTTCTCCAAAATATCCAACTCCTCTCTCATCACCATCGCCGGCCAAAGAGAGCCACCTCACCCCGCCATTTTACAAATAACCCCCTCTCTTTTACATTTTTACATCACCTTCACAATTCCCAAATCCTATATATACTTTTCCTTCTTCATTCCACTTCATTTTCTCTTCACCACAACTCTAACCACCACCAACTCCTCCTTCATCTCCACCATAACAACAACCACTACAACTTCTCCAACTCCTTACCTTCATCTTCTTCCTCCTCCATCTCCATGTAAAACCTCCACAAACTCCACCAAAGCTTTCACCTTCTCCTTTACCTTCTCCAAAAATACCACCACCATCAAAACCCTCCACAAAACCACCACCCCATCACCACATCAAGAGCCGGACACCTCCTTTGGATTGGGGCCGAGCTCTTCTTCGTCGGTAATATCTCCGATGATTATTCCGGTAATCGTTCGCGATTATTCCGGTAATCATTACGGTGATGATTACAATGACAACAACTAACATCAACATCACCTCTACTATTTTCCACCACCATCTTCACTTCCACCATCACTTTCACCATCACAACACCACCTCCATCTCCACTACTTCAACCTCCAAACATCACCTCCTTCACCTTCTTTTTCATTACTCCATCAAAATCCAACTCCTCCACCAAATAACACCACCACCAAAGCAAGCACCTTTCCCTTTCTCTCTCCCTCCTCCTCTCTGTATATTGCTGACGCGGATCTCACCCCGCGTCCAGGCAACGCCTTAATGCAGAGCTTCGCGTTCTTGGCATCTGTTTAAACGCGGCCTTCGCGTTCCTGTACCGACGCAACGCGGAGTCCATGCCCGCGTCTGTGTCCCTTTCATGTCTGCACGACGCGGAGCTAATGCCCGCGTCTGTGTTCTTCTCATGCTAACGCGACGCGGAACCCATGACCGCGTCCACGTTCTCCTCGCGTCCTGACTTGAACGCGGGTCTTGAACCCTGCGTTTATGACCTCTAGCGACGCGACTCCCGCGTCTGCGACTCCCGCGTCTCACTCTCAAAAACCCGCGTCTCCCTGTGTCTCTTTCTCTCTCTAGGTTTCTCCCTCTTTCTTTCTCTAACTCTTTCTCTCTCCTCTACACCTTCTCTCTCCAATATTTTCATATTATTATATTTTATGGCGCGTGCGCGAGTTCCATGGATTTCGGCATTTCCGGTGATTTAGGCGAGTGTCCTTATTCTCGCCTCCATTTGGATTTCCCCGCTTCGTCGGGTCGACATGTCTTTTATTCCATGTTTTCATGTATTATGTATTTGGGCTGAGTCCCTGTATCTGTGTATGGCCGAGTGCCAATGACTGGACATGTATTGCTCTGTCACGAATGCTTGTATTAGGGTAGTTTCATTCTTGTATACATACCATGCCTGTGATGTATTTTACTGCTTTATACCATGCGTGGCCGACCCTTCGTGGTCGTCGGACTCTGGGTTTCTGCCCACTCCTGGGATGGCTAGTAGTCACCGAGAGTGCGCTTAAACCCCGAGCGTACTTGGCTTCCGGACCCTTCAGCCTCCGGTCTCTCACTATCTCGAAAGGGACGTGATTGGGATCGTCAGGTTTCTCATTCAGCCTCCGGTCTCTCACTATCTCAAAAGAGACGTGATTGGGATCGTCAGGTTTCTCATTCAGCCTCCGGTCTCTCACTATCTCGAAAGAGACGTGATTGGGATCGTCAGGTCTCTCAGCTCCGCCTGGTTATCATGATCCGCGTTCAGCGCTTTACCACTAGATTCGTCTAGGGGAGATGCTGCCGGATTTTCTACTCGCACTTTAAGTCGAGTTGTCCCGGTAACCTTGCCAGACGCTCCAGTGTTAAATACTGTTTGCTGTCTGTACACTCCAGCTTGCTCAGCTCCGCTTGAATGTGCTCATCTACTATTCTATCACATGCCATGCCATTACTTTATACCTGTCTTTTACATGCTACTATATAACACCTGTTTGTATCACCTGTCAACTGATGTGTTATCACCTAACACCAGACATGCTACTACTTGGCAAGGCCCCTTGTTATGACATGACTTGCCACCGGACTAATATCAATCTCTTGACATGACTGGTTACCTGTCTAATATCACCATCTTGTCATGCTATCCCTTGACACCCGGCATGATATACTTGACCTGTGATTATCTCATTTACGGGAACACTATACTTGTTATCCTGCATTACATGCAGTGACTTGAATCTTGTACTTGTTATCCTGTATTATATATACAGTGACCTGAATCTATAGTACTCATGTACTCATGAACTCCTGATCATGTCTTGTACCTGCTATTCCCGTAAATTGATAATCACATATTAAATTCTAATAAGACAACTTGCACCTGGTTTGGGGGAAACTGATGGGCCCTGATTAATCATGTTTATGGTGGTCTTATCGAGCCGCGCGTGGCCACATACTTGAGGGATCACCTGACGGCCACCAGGGATTCCGTGGGGTGTGCTGGCACCCCTACTCCTATTTATTCCTGCCGGGTATGCACACGCCCTAGGCCTATTTCTATGGGATCTGCGATACTCTATTCCTGTTCGGGCGTGAATAAGTCCCGGTACCTAGCAGTACGTTCCGGCTCAGCACCGGATACTCCTGAACCGTTGTCCCGGGCATGTACGGGGCCCATCCGAAACATGATTCATCGATCTTTATCAGTTTCCAAATAACTTGCTCTATAAGTTGTGAGTGGAAGTATGTAGAATGGGACGCATACTGAAGCCTACAACTTATACGGCCCCAATTATAATAAAATGCGAATATGTAATTTGATGTGTTGTTTTGTAACTCGGGTTGTACGCGCTCGGATTATGGTGACATGGGATAAAGGTATATAGATGAGGGTTTCCTTGTTTGGATTATTCCTTCGAGGTACTAGTCTCATGGGGCCGTGACCTAAGCCTGTACAATCGGTTTTGCTCGTAATCGGTTTTATTCGGCTTTATCGGTTTTTATCGGTTTTATGTTAATTTAGGAGATATCTGATGTTGCCCTATCTACCTTACTTCTCATCTCTTTACCTTCTCTTATTTTATCATACCATGAGTAGCTCCTGCATGCTTACCTATGCTCGCCACTTGGCATTCGTATCACCACTCGCCTGGGGAGTTCTATCTGACTCCCCTGGATTCTCATGTCCAGGTCTTGGAACTTGGAACATGTCAGAGCTTGGAGCTTGTTGAACCCCAGTTGCTGATCAGAGTTGCGCAGCGGTAGCGTGGATCTCCAGCAGACCGTTCAGAGCTCTATCCTTCCAGGTCCCCCTGTGTGCCTCTCGAGTTTTCCTTTTGTAAACTCGTGAGTGCCTGTGTATTGTTCGTACTTGTACATCTCTTTGTAATCTCGCAATTGCGCATATCAGTGATGTAATATTCATGTAATATTGGATCACCTCTGGTGATAACTTTGTAATTGTACTCATATGTTGGAATGTATAATGCACCACTTGCTTCCGTACTCTGATTCTTGCCTGTACTGATGCTTAGCGTATATACGTGAGGGTATTTCTGACCTGCGTATATACGTCGCAGTAACGTCTCCGTACCCGCCGGATCGGGGCGTTACAGGGTGGTATCAGAGCCTAGGTTCTACATCCTCAGTATGTCCAGACGGCAAATTAATGGTAAAGAAATTTGCAACTGGAATGCATGAGTCCTGGTTATACAGTCCAACTACAAGTACAGGGTTATCTATTCATTCTTGATCATCCTTCCTTTGATTCCTAATCTCTTCCATCTTTCCCTTGTTTTGGTTTTTCGAAGCCTTTATACCAACTTAAGATATGAAAAGACTAGAGAAGTAGCGGCTGGTTATGAATGAAGCGATTATATGATCTCTTTGGCCAACTCTTTGAAGTTCGGGTATTCTCAGGATTGATCCCGATCGGGTTATCTTTTAGAAGTCAGTAGTCGAGATTCACTACGGGTATTCTATATTCTCGGCTGTATCTTTCAGAGTGATCGATGCCTGGTATTCGGAATTCTCAATTATTGGTCTTCTTTATTATGCTCAGTACTATCAGGGTTTCCTATATCTTCAGTATTCTGGCTTATTCTCGGAGGGCTATCAAGTATCCAACTCTATTGCAAAGTAACGACATCAGATCAGTATTATTTGGTACCATTCAAAAACTTATACAGCCAGAGATGCAGAAGATATCTATATTCTGATTACTGTTTAGTCAACTTGAGAGCCCTGCTTATAGTGCTTCATATCTTGAATGGTATAATTCCGCCCTTGTCCTCCTTGTGTTCAATTTACCCCTTATCGAAATTGCGAGGACGCAATTTTTTATAAGGTGGATGGATTGTAACACCCTGCTCCCAGAATACGTACTTAGTTGCGTATTCAGATTTTTCGATCGTATTTTTCAATTTACTTCCTATATTTATTTTGTATTATGAATTAATTATATGATCGTTTTGTCTTGGATCCGGATTCACGGACTCGGAGTCAGCCCTAGTCTGAACCGAGAACTCGATCCTAGTGAATTGCTAGTATTTAGATTTGATCGATTTTAGTTTTAAACATCATTTTCTAATATTTTAGATTTTCTGTGATTTTTTGGAATTTTCCTGAATTAAAATGAAAAATCTTCAAAACCGGTGTCGACCAGTGCCACTGACCGATTCCTGGATTTTTAATTTACAAATGGCGTCAAATTTTAAGAAACTGCTTTCAAATATTTGCTTAGAATAATATTTGCTATATTAATTCATTTTTTGGGAATTTTGAGAATTTATCAGATTTCTGCCAGATTTGGTGTCGACCGATATTGGCAGCCGATTCCAAGATTTTTAATTTAAAAACTATAAAGAATTTATTGAAACAGATTTCACTGTGATTCTTAGAATAATATTCTTGACTTTTGAAAATTTTTGTGGGTTGTTCCGAGATACTTGATTTTCGGACGATTTCGGTATTTTTCCGAAAGTTTTTCCGCATCCGCAACTGAATCCCGGAATCCGCCACTCTAATTATTTTTCCTTTTTCTTCCAAGAAAATATCTTCCTTTTTCCATTTTCTTTTCCTTTTTCCTATTTTCTTTCCTTCCTTTTCCTTCCACCAATTCTCCATTCTTCCATTATCTTCTCCAACCTTCCACCAAAATATCTCCTTCTCCAAAAATATCTTCTCCAAAACATCCAACTCCTCTCCCATCACCATGGCCGGCCAAAGAGAGCCACCTCACCCCACCATTTTACAAATAACCCCCTCTCTTTTACATTTTTACATCACCTTCACAATTCCCAAATCCTATATATACTTTTCCTTATTCATTCCACTTCATTTTCTCTTCACCACAACTCTAACCACCACCAACTCCTTCTTCATCTCCACCATAACAACAACCACTACAACTTCTCCAACTCCTTACCTTCATCTTCTTCCTCCTCCATCTCCATGTAAACCTCCAACAAACTCCACCAAAGCTTTCACCTTCTCCTTTACCTTCTCCAAAAATACCACCACCATCAAAACCCTCCTCAAAACCACCACCCCATCACCACATCAAGAGCCGGCCACCACCTTTGGATTGGGGCCGAGCTCTTCTTCGTCGGTAATATCTCCGATGATTATTCCGGTAATCGTTCGCGATTATTCCGGTAATCATTACGGTGACGATTACAACGACAACAACTAACATCAACATCACCTCTACTATTTTCCACCACCATCTTCACTCCACCATCACTTTCACCATCACAACACCACCTCCATCTCCACTACTTCAACCTCCAAACATCACCTCCTTCACCTTCTTTTTCATTACTCCATCAAAATCCAACTCCTCCACCAAATAACACCACCACCAAAGCAAGCACCTTTCCCTTTCTCTCTCCCTCCTCCTCTCTGTATATTGCTGACGCGGATCTCACCCCCGCGTCCAGGCAACGCTTTAATGCGGATCTTCGCGTTCTTGGCATCTGTTTAAACGTGGCCTTCGCGTTCTTGTACCGACGCAACGCGGAGTCCATACCCGCGTCTGTGTCCCTTTCATGTCTGCACGACGCGGAGCAAATGCCCGCGTCTGTGTTCTTCTCATGCTAACGCGACGCGGAACCCATGACCGCGTCCGCGTTCTCCTCACGTTCTGACTTGAACGTGGGTCTTGAACCTTGCGTTTATGACCTCTACTCGACGCGACTCCCGCGTCTGCGACTCCCGCGTCTCACTCTCAAAAACCCGCGTCTCCCTGTGTCTCTTTCTCTCTCTAGGTTTCTCCCTCTTTCTTTCTCTAACTCTTTCTCTCTCCTCTACACCTTCTCTCTCCAATATTTTCATATTATTATATTTTATGGCGCGTGCGCGAGTTCCATGGATTTCGGCATTTCCGGTGATTTAGGCGAGTGTCCTTGTTCTCGCCTCCATTTGGATTTTCCCGCTTCGTCGGGTCGACATGTCTTTTATTCCATGTTTTCATGTATTATGTATTTGGGCTGAGTCCCTGTATCTGTGTATGGCCGAGTGCCAATGACTGGACATGTATTGTTCTGTGACGAATGCTTGTATTAGGGTAGTTTCATTCTTGTATACATACCATGCCTGTGATGTATTTTACTGCTTTATACCATGCGTGGCCGACCCTTCGTGGTCGTCGGACTCTGGGTTTCTGCCCACTCCTGGGATGGCTAGTAGTCACCGAGAGTGCACTTAAACCCCGAGCGTACTTGGCTTCCGGACCCTTCAGCCTCCGGTCTCTCACTATCTCGAAAGAGACGTGATTGGGATCGTCAGGTTTCTCATTCAGCCTCCGGTCTCTCACTATCTCGAAAGAGACGTGATTGGGATCGTCAGGTTTCTCATTCAGCCTCCGGTCTCTCACTATCTCGAAAGAGACGTGATTGGGATCGTCAGGTCTCTCAGCTCCGCCTGGTTATCATGATCAGCGTTCAGCGCTTTACCACTAGATTCGTCTAGGCGAGATGCTGCCGGATTTTCTACTCGCACTTTAAGTCGAGTTGTCCCGGTAACCTTGCCAGACGCTCCAGTGTTAAATACTGTTTGCTGTCTGTACACTCCAGCTTGCTCAGCTCCGCCTGAATGTGCTCATCTACTATTCTATCACATGCCATGCCATTACTTTATACCTGTCTTTTACATGCTACTATATAACACCTGTTTGTATCACCTGTCAACTGATGTGTTATCACCTAACACCAGACATGCTACTACTTGGCAAGGCCCCTTGTTATGACATGACTTGCCACCGGACTAATATCAATCTCTTGACATGACTGGTTACCTGTCTATTATCACCATCTTGTCATGCTATCCCTTGACACCCGGCATGATATACTTGACCTGTGATTATCTCATTTACGGGAACACTATACTTGTTATCCTGCATTACATGCAGTGACTTGAATCTTGTACTTGTTATCCTGTATTATATATACAATGACCTGAATCTATAGTACTCATGTACTCATGAACTCCTGATCATGTCTTGTACCTGCTATTCCCGTAAATTGATAATCACATATTAAATTCTAATAAGACAACTTGCACCTAGTTTGGGGGAAACTGATGGGCCCTGATTAATCATATTTATGGTGGTCTTACCGAGCCGCGCGTGGCCATATACTTGAGGGATCACCTGGCGGCCACCAGGGATTCCGTGGGGTGTGCTGGCACCCCTACTCCTGTTTATTCCTGCCGGTATGCACACGCCCTAGGCCTATTTCTATGGGATCTGCGATACTCTATTCCTGTTCGGGCGTGAATAAGTCCCGGTACCTAGCGGTACGTTCCGGCTCAGCACCGGATACTCCTGAACCGTTGTCCCGGGCATGTACGGGGCCCATCTGAAACATGATTCATCGATCTTTATCAGTTTCCAAATAACTTGCTCTATAAGTTGTGAGTGGAAGTATGTGGAATGGGACGCATACTGAAGCCTACAACTTAGACGGCCCCAATTATAATAAAATGCGAATATGTAATTTGATGTGTTGTTTTGTAACTCGGTTGTACGCGCTCGGATTACGGTGACATGGGATAAAGGTATATAGATGAGGGTTTCCTTGTTTGGATTATTCCTTCGAGGTACTAGTCTCATAGGGCCGTGACCTAAGCCTGTACAATCGGTTTTGCTCGTAATCGGTTTTATTCGGCTTTATCGGTTTTTATCGGTTTTATGTTAATTTAGGAGATATCTGGTGTTGCCCTATCTACCTTACTTCTCATCTCTTTACCTTCTCTTATTTTATCATACCATGAGTAGCTCCTGCATGCTTACCTATGCTCGCCACTTGGCATTCGTATCACCGCTCGCCTGGGGAGTTCTATCTGACTCCCCTGGATTCTCATGTCCAGGTCTTGGAACTTGGAACATGTCGGAGCTTGGAGCTTGTTGAACCCCGGTTGCTGATCAGAGTGGCGCAGCGGTAGCGTGGATCTCCAGCAGACCGTTCAGAGCTCTATCCTTCCAGGCCCCCTGTGTGCCTCTCGAGTTTTCCTTTTGTAAACTCGTGAGTGCCTGTGTATTGTTCGTACTTGTACATCTCTTTGTAATCTCGCAATTGCGCATATCAGTGATGTAATATTCATGTAATATTGGATCACCTCTGGTGATAACTTTGTAATTGTACTCATATGTTGGAATGTATAATGCACCACTTACTTCCGTACTCTGATTCTTGCCTGTACTGATGCTTAGCGTATATACGTGAGGGTATTTCTTACCTGCGTATATACGTCGCAGTAACGTCTCCGTACCCGCCGGATCGGGGCGTTACAGGGTGGTATCAGAGCCTAGGTTCTACATCCTCAGTACGTCCAGACGGCAAATTAATGGTAAAGAAATTTGCAACTGAAATGCATGAGTCCTAGTTATACAGTCCAACTACAAGTACATAGTTATCTATTCATTCTTGATCATCCTTCCTTTGATTCCTAATCCCTTCCATCTTTCCCTGTTTTGGTTTTTCGAAGCCTTTATACCAACTTAAGATATGAATAGACTAGAGAAGTAGCGGCTGGTTCTGAATGAAGCAATTATATGATCTCTTTGGCCAACTCTTTGAAGTTCGGGTATTCTCAGGATTGATCCCGATCGGGTTATCTTTTAGAAGTCAGTAGTCGAGATTCTCTACGGGTATTCTATATTCTCGGCTATATCTTTCAGAGTGATCGATGCCTGGTATTCGGAATTCTCAATTATTGGTCTTCTTTATTATGCTCAGTACTATCAGGGTTTCCTATATCTTCAGTATTCTGGCTTATTCTCGGAGGGCTATCAAGTATCCAACTCTATTGCAAAGTAACGACATCAGATCAGTATTATTTGGTACCATTCAAAAACTTATACAGCCAGAGATGCAGAAGATATCTATATTCTGATTACTGTTTAGTCAACTTGAGAGCCCTAATTATAGTGCTTCATATCTTGAATGGTATAATTCCGCCCTTGTCCTCCTTGTGTTCAATTTACCCCTTATCGAAATTGCAAGGACGCAATTTTTTGTAAGGTGGATGGATTGTAACACCCCGCTCCCAGAATACGTACTTAGTTGCTTATTCAGATTTTTCGATCGTATTTTTCAATTTACTTCCTATATTTATTTTGTATTATGAATTAATTATATGATCGTTTTGTCTTGGATCCGGATTCACGGACTCGGAGTCAGCCCTAGTCTGAACCGAGAACTCGATCCTAGTGAATTGCTAGTATTTAGATTTGATCGATTTTAGTTTTAAATATCATTTTCTAATATTTTAGATTTTTTGTATTTTTTGGAATTTTCCTGAATTAAAATGAAAAATCTTCAAAACCGGTGTCGACCAGTGCCACTGACCGATTCTTGGATTTTTAATTTACAAATGGCGTCAAATTTTGAGAAACCGCTTTCCAATATTTGCTTAGAATAATATTTACTATATTAATTCATTTTTTGGGAATTTTCAGAATTTATCAGATTTCTGCCAGATTTGGTATCGACCGATATTGGCAGCTGATTCCAGGATTTTTATTTAAAAACTATAAAGAATTTATTGAAACAGATTTCACCATGATTCTTAGAATAATATTCTTGATTTTTGAGAATTTTTGCGGGTCGTTCCGAGATACTTGATTTTCGGACGATTTCGGTATTTTTCCGAAAGTTTTCCGCATCCGCAACTGAATCCCGGGAATCCGCCACTCTAATTATTTTTCCTTTTTCTTCCAAGAAAATATCTTCCTTTTTCCATTTTCTTTTCCTTTTTCCTATTTTCTTTCCTTCCTTTTCCTTCCACCAAATTCTACCAAATTCTCCATTCTTCCATTATCTTCTCCAACCTTCCACCAAAATATCTCCTCCTCCAAAAATATCTTCTCCAAAATATCCAACTCCTCTCCCATCACCATGGCCGGCCAAGTGAGCCACCTCACCCTGCCATTTTACAAATACCCCCTCTCTTTTACATTTTTACATCACCTTCACAATTCCCAAATCCTATATATACTTTTCCTTCTTCATTCCACTTCATTTTCTCTTCATCACAACTCTAACCACCACCAACTCCTCCTTCATCTCCACCATAACAACAACCACTACAACTTCTCCAACTCCTTACCTTCATCTTCTTCCTCCTCCATCTCCATGTAAACCTCCAACAAACTCCACCAAAGCTTTCACCTTCTCCTTTACCTTCTCCAAAAATACCACCACCATCAAAACCCTCCACAAAACCACCACCCCATCACCACATAAAGAGCCGGCCACCTCCTTTGGATTGGGGCCGAGCTCTTCTTCGTCGGTAATATCTCCGATGATTATTCCGGTAATCGTTCGCGATTATTCCGGTAATCATTACGGTGACGATTACAAAGACAACAACTAACATCAACATCACCTCTACTATTTTCCACCACCATCTTCACTTCCACCATCACTTTCACCATCACAACACCACCTCCATCTCCACTACTTCAACCTCCAAACATCACCTCCTTCACCTTCTTTTTCATTACTCCATCAAAATCCAACTCCTCCACCAAATAACACCACCACCAAAGCAAGCACATTTCCCTTTCTCTCTCCCTCCTCCTCTCTGTATATTGCTGACGCGGATCTCACCCCCACGTCCAGGCAACGCCTTAATGCGGATCTTCGCTTTCTTGGCATCTGTTTAAACGCGGCCTTCGCGTTCTTGTACCGACGCAACGTGGAGTCCATGCCCGCGTCTGTGTTCCTTTCATGTCTGCACGACGCGGAGCTAATGCCCGCGTCTGTGTTCTTCTCATGCTAACGCGACGCAGAACCCATGACCGCGTCCGCGTTCTCCTCGCGTCCTGACTTGAACGCGGGTCTTGAACCCTGTGTTTATGACCTCTACGCGACGCGACTCCCGCGTCTGCGACTCCCGCGTCTCACTCTCAAAAACCCGCGTCTCCCTATGTCTCTTTCTCTCTCTAGGTTTCTCCCTCTTTCTTTCTCTAAATCTTTCTCTCTCCTCTACACCTTCTCTCTCCAATATTTTCATATTATTATATTTTATGGCGCGTGCGCGAGTTCCATGGATTTCGGCATTTCCGGTGATTTAGGCGAGTGTCCTTGTTCTCGCCTCCATTTGGATTTCCCCGCTTCGTCGGGTCGACATGTCTTTTATTCCATGTTTTCATGTATTATGTATTTAGGCTGAGTCCCTGTATCTGTGTATGGCCGAGTGCCAATGACTGGACATGTATTGCTCTGTGACGAATGCTTGTATTAGGTTAGTTTCATTCTTGTATACATATCATGCCTGTGATGTATTTTACTGCTTTATACCATGCGTGGCCGACCCTTCCTGGTCGTCGGACTCTGGTTTTCTGCCCACTCCTGGGATGGCTAGTAGTCACCGAGAGTGCGCTTAAACCCCGAGCGTACTTGGCTTCCGGACCCTTCAGCCTCCGGTCTCTCACTATCTCGAAAGAGACGTGATTGGGATCGTCAGGTTTCTCATTCAGCCTCCGGTCTCTCACTATCTCGAAAGAGACGTGATTGGGATCGTCAGGTTTCTCATTCAGCCTCCGGTCTCTCACTATCTCGAAAGAGACGTGATTGGGATCGTCAGGTCTCTCAGCTCCGCCTGGTTATCATGATCAGCGTTCAGCGCTTTACCACTAGATTCGTCTAGGCGAGATGCTGCCGATTTTCTACTCGCACTTTAAGTCAAGTTGTCCCGGTAACCTTGCCAGACGCTTCCGTGTTAAATACTGTTTGCTGTCTGTACACTCCAGCTTGCTCAGCTCCGCCTGAATGTGCTCATCTACTATTCTATCACATGCCATGCCATTACTTTATACCTGTCTTTTACATGCTACTATATAACACCTGTTTGTATCACCTGTCAACTGATGTGTTATCACCTAACACCAGACATGCTACTACTTAGCAAGGCCCCTTGTTATGACATGACTTGCCACCGGACTAATATCAATCTCTTGACATGACTGGTTACCTGTCTAATATCACCATCTTGTCATGCTATCCCTTGACACCCGGCATGATATACTTGACCTGTGATTATCTCATTTACGGGAACACTATACTTGTTATCCTGCATTACATGCAGTGACTTGAATCTTGTACTTGTTATCTTGTATTATATATACAGTGACCTGAATTTATAGTACTCATGTACTCCTGAACTCCTGATCATGTCTTGTACCTGCTATTCCCGTAAATTGATAATCACATATTAAATTCTAATAAGACAACTTGCACCTGGTTTGGGGGAAACTGATGGGCCCAGATTAATCATGTTTATGGTGGTCTTATCGAGCCGCGCGTGGCCACATACTTGAGGGATCACCTGACGGCCACCAGGGATTTCATGGGGTGTGCTGGCACCCCTACTCCTGTTTATTCCTGCCGGGTATGCACACGCCCTAGGCCTATTTCTATGGGATCTGCGATACTCTATTCCTGTTCGGGCGTGAATAAGTCCCGTACCTAGCGGTACGTTCCGGCTCAGCACCGGATACTCCTGAACCATTGACCCGGGCATGTACGGGGCCCATCCGAAACATGATTCATCGATCTTTATCAGTTTTCAAATAACTTGCTCTATAAGTTGTGAGTGGAAGTATGTGGAATGGGACGCATACTGAAGCCTACAACTTAGACAGCCCCAATTATAATAAAATGCGAATATGTAATTTGATGTGTTGTTTTGTAACTCGGGTTGTACGCGCTCGGATTACGGTGACATGGGATAAAGGTATATAGATGAGGGTTTCCTTATTTGATTATTCCTTAGAGGTACTAGTCTCATGGGGCCGTGACCTAAGCCTGTACAATCGGTTTTGCTCATAATCGGTTTTATTCGGCTTTATCGGTTTTTATCGGTTTTATGTTAATTTAGGAGATATCTGGTGTTGCCCTATCTACCTTACTTCTCATCTCTTTACCTTCTCTTATTTTATCATACCATGAGTAGCTCCTGCATGCTTACCTATGCTCGCCACTTGGCATTCGTATCACCACTCGCCTGGGGAGTTCTATCTGACTCCCCTGGATTCTCATGTCCAGGTCTTGGAACTTGGAACATGTCGGAGCTTGGATCTTGTTGAACCCCAGTTGCTGATCAGAGTGGCGCAGCGGTAGCGTGGATCTCCAGCAGACCGTTCAGAGCTCTATCCTTCCAGGCCCCCCTGTGTGCCTCTCGAGTTTTCCTTTTGTAAACTCGTGAGTGCCTGTGTATTGTTCGTACTTGTACATCTCTTTGTAATCTCGCAATTGCGCATATCAGTGATGTAATATTCATGTAATATTGGATCACCTCTGGTGATAACTTTGTAATTGTACTCATATGTTGGAATGTATAATGCACCACTTGCTTCCGTACTCTGATTCTTGCCTGTACTGATGCTTAGCGTATATACGTGAGGGTATTTCTGACCTGCGTATATACGTCGCAGTAACGTCTCCGTACCCGCCGGATCGGGGCTTTACAGCTTTACTTCATGTATATGTATTTTTAAATTCAAATCTAATAAATATACATGTATACCCGTGAGTCTCTTGCCTTAATGCAAACATCATTAATAGACTCTTTTAGATTTGGGATATGAATGTGTATTGTTAGGATTGGATTGATCATACTTATACCATGAAGATTAGTGTTTTGATTTTTCGTGTTTTTGTTAAAATGTGACTTTTGATCTCTTTGAGCTTCTTTGACTATTTTCTTAAAAATGCTATTTACATAATCGTTTAACACTCACACTTTTGTTAAAATCATTTTTGAGCTTTATTGACCATGATTGCTTAAATTTTTATGTATCTAGTTATGTTTATGAAAAACATAAGATTTGATATATTCGAATGATTTTTTAACTAGTTTTTTCAAAAACAATTTATACTAGTTATTTGTTCTTCAAATAATTTTTGAGATTGACACATGATTCTATTTTTCTCAAAATTTGATGCTTCATGATTTGAATATTAGTTTATATGTTAGTTTTTGTCAACACTAGGATTTATACTTGTACATGTCGTGGGCCACAAATAAATCTATTTATATTTGTGCTTGAACGCTTATTTGAACCCATGAAATGTGCTTGTATTGCTTGGTTTTGATGATACATACATTTTTAAACTTATATTCCCACGTTTTGGATTTGATTTATGATCATGTGTTTTTCATTTCATATATATATGTATTTTGCCAAACTTTAAGATATACATGTATACCTCTTGAGTCATTTGCCTTTAATGCAAATCTATTTATATGGACTCATTTGTGTTTAAGAGATATGTATGTATACTTATTGTGTTGTCAAAACATACATATATCTTGAAATATAATTTTTTTAATAAATTTTTTTTTTGATTTCATGTTTTTGAAGGATCTTTAACTAGTTTTTCAAAAAAATTTATCTTTAACTAGTTAATTATTCTTCATTTGGTAGAGTTTTTCAAACTAAGCTTATTTTCAAACCTATTTTTGAAACTCCTACCATCTATGGGAGGATGGATGGGCGATTATGCCTTATATGCTTCATTGAAAATCTTTTACCTTGTGCATATGAAGGGTGGTAGTTATGAGATATACACTTGATCTTTTTGTTATGTCAAATGGTATCATTGAATCGTTTCAATTGGTATCAATATGAACTTATTTTGTATATACTCATATTTTGTTTTCTTATATATGTATGTATCAATTTCAATTGGTATACTCATTTCTCATACATATATATATGATTTTAATGTGCTTAACTTTCAATTGGCTCACCTTTTTAAGCACAAAGTTTATGATGAAAAATAAAAATTAATTAAAAAAACAAAATTTTTGATGAAATTTTTTTTTTTTGGATCATTATGTTTACCATTGATATCAAAATGCTTCAACTTCATATTTGTTAAATATCAATTGATATCAATATGTTTTATGATAATGATTATTTTCAATTAGGTATCTTAAAATTTGATTGTTTTACAAGAGCTCTGATACCTTTCAAAAATTTTCTAAGAAAAATTTGTTTGATTTGATTTTACTTTGAACCCTTTGTTGATGAGTGACAAAAGGGGGAGAAGTATTTGAGTTGAGTTTATATGCATGTTTTCATGTTTTCATTGCTTAAGGGGGAGAAGTATTTGTCTTCCTTGTTATTTATGCATATATGTTTTTGTATTGCAAATAGGAGAAAAAGATTTACTTTGTTTGCATACATGTTTATGAGCTTCATTGTCATATATTATTATTTATGTCTATGCATGAGTTAAGGGGGAGCTTCTTTGAAGCTTTACTTTAATCCATGCATATATAACTCCATGAGTTTTGTCATCATCAAAAAGGGGGAGATTGTTGGCCCAAAGGCCTATCACCCTAGTTTTGATGATGATCAACTCATGAAGTTATGTTTACTAATGATCTTGTGTTTAATTAGTGACAGATTTGTTATCAAGATCTTAGTAGGTGTGGAGCTTCAATAAAGGATTTAAAGTCAAGTTTTGGAGCTAGCACCGGTTGATTCACGAGCTTGTGCATCAAGATCACATCAAGTACTCAAGAGGAGTCTAGCTCTATGGATCGAGTTTGAACCAAGTCAAGAAGATGAGAAGTCTTCAAGTGAAGACTTCAAGAAGATGACTTGTGTCTAGGTATAAGATTTTGTTTTTTGTTTAGTTAAAAATGTAAAGGATAGATAGTTGGTGGATTGCTCAAGTACATATACACACACACTCTTGATTTAGAATTGTTTTCATAAAAGATTTTTTGGTTTACAAAAGATTTTTCTTTTTGGAAAAATACCTATTTGGATTTTGGTGATTCTCATGTACTTATCTTTTAACCAAACCAAGTTTAGAGATTTATAACAAAAACATAGATATTTCATCTTGATTGTGTAGTGGATCATATCCATACACACTATGCCTTAAAATGAATTATAATATCTTGTTTTTGTATTTGAAGATGTTTTGGAAAAACAAAGTTAGAAAACATGTTTTGGAAAATACAGTTTTTATCATGGGCCAAATATTTCCAAGTTACAAAAATAGTCCAATCTTTTATAACATGCCTTGATTTTGTGCAAGCATGTTTGTATATTAAAGTATATTGGTAAAACTATTTTTGTAGATTTTTTAGTATTTTATGGGATTTTATATGAGCCAAAAAGACAAACTTTTTAATCCCAGAAAATTGTTTCAGGCTTCAGCTAGTCGACTTATACTAGCTTATAAGTCGACTAACCCTGAAGTCGGTCGACCGGGTCGGTCGACCGACGTGCACGGACGTGCACGTTTGATCTGGCAGTGTGCCGGGCGACCGGGGCGGTCGACCGAAATTCAGAGATTGCTCTCTGTTTTTCTGGGTCGACCGGGTTGGTCGACCGGTAGCTCCAACGGTTGGATTGACTAACCCTGAAGTCGGTCGGTCGACCGACGTGCACGGACGTGCACGTTTGATCTGGAAGTGTGCCGGGCGACCGGGGCGGTCGACCGAAATTCAGAGATTGCTCTCTGTTTTTCTAGGTCGACCGGGTCAGTCGACCGGGTCAGTCGACCGGTAGCTCCAACGGTCGGATTTTTGACCGTTGGCGGTCGACCAGGCCGGTCGACCGGCAGTACTGACAGATCCCAACGGCTAGTTTTCTGGCAGCCTATAAATTAGGGGTCTTATCATTGTTTTGAGCTAAGATTTTCAAGTGGGTTTTCACCAGTTTTCCTGAGCTATTTAGAGGTTTTTCCTCCACTTGATTTAGAGCAAATATTTCCAATCAAAAGGAGAGATTTATCAAGAGTGTTTAAAAGAGAATTTCTTGAGTTTTCCTCCACCACTCTCATCCTTGTTTTTCTCACACCACACTTGAGCTATCCATTGATTATTCATCCTATAGGTGTGTTGTAGTGAGAGCCTTTAGGTGATCTAAGTGTTGTGATCACCAAGATCTTTTCTTTGTTCTTTGAGGAGACGGGCAAGTGTGCTCGTGATTGTTTGGGTCCTAGTAAGGACTTGTTGTTTTGAGTTCGGGTGCGGACTCGGTTGTTTGAGGTGCGGCCTCGACGAGCCAGTGGGCTTGCGGTGTGTACGGGACTAGGGAGTCCGAGGGCTTGTAGGTGTTGCGGCACCGAGGAGAGATCCATTGGGATCTTGCATAGTGGAAATCCTTCGTGTGTCGAAGGCGGGGATGTAGAGCAAGTGTGCTCGAACCTCGAAACATACCCTTGTGTTTGCGATTGCCATCTCTCTCTCTCTCTCTCTCTCTCTCTCTCTCTCTCTCTCTCTCTCTCTCTCTCTCTCTCCTTTATATCTTGCATAGCTTATACTGTCTTTACATTTACATGCTTGATATATGTTGTGTGCATAATTGATATATATACTTGCATAGGTTGTTGCTAACACTTGTATTCAACTAAGAGAGCCAACGCGACACCTCAACCCATTCAAGGGAATCTAGAGGAGTTTGTCCAGAGCCTTCACGGGAAATTCGGCAACACTCTTGGTTATACGTGGTGTTTAGTGTAAAAGTGTTAATTTGGTCATAGTTGTTTTTAGCTTCCGCATTATTTGCATCATTGGGCATTAAGTGACCATTAGATTAGCCTTCACCTATTCACCCCCCCTCTAGGTGAAACCTTCATGTGATCCCCAGCTCATCTGCGTAGTGAAAACCCAGGAGGTACACTACGCTCATCCAACACCTCTGACGACTAAAGGATAGAGGAAACAGTTGGCATTTAAACCCAATGAAAATTTTTTGACAACTCATCATGCTAAGAGGAATAGCATGTTTGGTACGGAGAATGGTTCGTATAAAGTTACCTTGAATCAATTGAAAGTTTACAACAAACTAATGCCCCAACTACAAGGGAGGGGAGATGTTGAGTCTTGAATCTCCTCTTTGTTTAGTGCTGGGTTCTTCAAGTAGTGATGGAAAGTGAATCTTATTTTCCGTTGACCGGGTGAACGTCAGGAACTCTTGGGGATCTTCTCTTCAGATGGTAAACGGAGTAACACAGCTCTGTCGACCAGAAATCTCAAAGAGACTGTAGGCAAAGGTTAACTTGTACGCAGCAAGTTACTTGAAGAGTTGGACTCTCTTTCCCTCTCTGTTGAAGCTCTCAAGTCAAGCTCTTCTCCTTGATTTCTCTGATCTAATTGACCGACCGCCTGACTGCCCCTTTCTCCATAGCAACGGGGTTATTTATAGAGATTTCAGGGGTGAACGTGCCCCCTAAAACACTCCACAATGAGGGTTAACTTCCTTATTATGTGGGTGGTGATTGACCCCATAATGAGGGAAGTTATAACTGAGACGCGGGTTTCGACCCTCGCGCCTTGGTGCTGCGGTGCTGCTGAGACGCGGGTTTCGACCCTCGCGCCTTGGTTCCGTAGTGCTGCTGAGGCGCGGGTTTTCGACCCTCGCGCCTTGGTGCCGCAGTGCTGCTGAGGCGCGGGTTTCGACCCTCGCGCAGTGCTGCTGAGACGCGGTTTCGACCCTCGCGCCTTGGTGCTGCAGTTATGGCTGAGATGCAGATTTTGATTCTCGCGTCCTGGCGCGGCTTTGATGGCTATAATTAGCCCTGTGTCCAGAGCTTGGAACTCTGCTTTTTGGTGACTTGTCTTTTAGTGATCTTTAGACAGCCTACAGAACCCCCTCCAAAGTTTTCGATATTCCGCAGTTAGCTGGGACGGATTTCGAAATACTTTGGACTCTAGTTGAATTCACCCTTATGATTGGACTGACAATGCCCCGGGCTTGATCTTATTTGGAGTATGGCCTTCGTGAGTGTACTGTGGAACTCGTTGAAGCCGCTAAAACTGATCGTGTTGAGTGTCTAGATGCACAGTCTAAACCTCCCCGATGCTTTGAGTTTGTCATTGGTGTGCTTTAAATCAGGGGTGGGTAGTCGTCTGCTTGTGCCAGTGTACTGTTGAACTGAATTGCAGAAGAAGGGACTGAACGCCAGTTCTGTGGACGCAGGGGTGATACTGCTTTAAAGACGCGCCTTCTCTGTTGTAGACACAGCTTTCAAATTCGAAGCGCGACCTTAGAATGAGTCCCTTTTGCAGAGGGAACGCGGCTTTGAACCACCCCGAGAGACGCGTCACAACTTTCTTAATAAGAATAAGAAGGACGTCGCCTTCGAGTTCTCAAAGGGACGCAAGTTTTAGGACGCGGCTCTAGGGCCTCCGTTTGGTGTAATTTCCCAGGCGAGCTCGTCTTAAAGATCTTATTGGACCTTTAAATGTCAAATCGGCATTGACGATTGGGACTCGCGTTATCCGATGTTTCCCGAAGTGGCAGTCTACTCGTCAGCTCTTCATTGTGTTTAGACATTAATGTCTTTTAATGCCAAATCGGCGCTGGCGGTCGGAGGCCTGCGTCTTCGATGCTTCCCGAAGCGACAATCCACGCGTCAGCCCTTCATTGGGCTTTGATATTCGTGCGGGAATTAAGGCTGACGGTTCTGATTAGTGAGCCATTAATTACAGGCTTTTATGGGTTGCCTATAAATAGGCCTCACCCCTTGCTTTTAACAGTCTGTTACTTAGACTGTTTTCCCTCGAGAGCGAGCGTTCTGAGGGATTCCATCTTCTTCCTGTAAGGACTTTTAATGGGATTTGCCCCTATGGACAATGACGACCCAAAGCTTTCACGCTTTGCTTTAATCTCTCCAGAAGATTATCACTGTCAAGTGATTTCAAGATCAAAAAACGTCTCTTTGAACACCCTTTATGTCCGCGCCTTGATGCAGAAAGTTCAACCCTCAACGGGTTATTCTGTGGGTATGACTTCCTGGTTTGCCATGAAATTTTCAACCCACTGGGTTTCAGTTTTGCTATCTCTTAAAGAGATTCATCTTCTTGACCTTCTCCTGAAATTTGGAAGTTGCGCCCATCATTTGGAAGTTACACCATTGAGACTTCAGATGAAGTGCACATTGATTGAGTGTAAACTCTGACTCAGAATCCTCTGGACGCAAGTATAATGGACTTTTGCACCTGAACCGCGAGCTTTCCATACAGAGCTCGCGTCTGAGGCTGTAGACGAAGGTTTCAGACTTGAATGTGGCAACCCCTGTTTATCAAATAGGGAGATGGCAATTTTCGCGTCTGATTCTCTTCGCGTCTCATATTTTAGACGCGGGTACAAAACTGGACTGCGTTCGAATCTGTGTGTATCACAACTTTGATCGCGTTTGTTTCTGTCGCAGTAGAATTTTGATTTGCTGCGCGGGTCATCCCTGCGTCTGAAGCTTTCAGCAATAGCCGCGTCTGTCACTTAGTTTTTCTGTTGAAGTATCCTGAGCTTCTAATCTTCTGATTTTTGCTTCTCGCAGGTAGGCTTAACCATCCTTTTTCATATTCGCTGGGCCCCTAGGAGAATTTTTCGGCCAGCGAACCTGTTCGATGGTCGACCACTAGAGAAGAAGTCATGGCTCCTATTCTCGGGAGACGAGGATCTGACATCCGCCGAGACCTTATTGGACATGATGCACCAGTCATGCTTTTTGGCATGGCATGGTCAGAGTAAGTATGGCGGTGGATATGGTGGTGGGTATGATCTTGGATTCTCCCTTCACCTACCCCAGAAGTGGCATCGATGAAAGCTCCATGCTCATTGGATGACTTTCTGGTGGTGGAGATGTTCATCAACGAAGGATCATACCCCCACTTCGGATGGTCAGGTGGAATCAGAAGATTCTGCTGTCTTTCGACCTCAAGAAACATCATTGTTCTTTCGATGTTCACGTCATGCATGACTCCGTAAGCAGCTCCCGAACGTCATCACAATGCTCAACCTGTCTTTGGCGCCCTTCCAAACGTCTTGTATTTGGAGTGGTGAACATGCTTCAAGGAGTGAGTGCAACCTTTGAGAGAGAGAGAGAGAGACTTCTTTGTACTCCTTTATTGTAACACTCAATCTTATTGTATAAGAGAGCGTTTTGTATCACTTTCATATGTTGGATATAAATAAAAGTGACACTTTTTTTTCCTTCTATTGTCTTGAACTCCTTTTTTTTAGTCAGACGAATAGAAGCAAAGAATCTTTGACTTGTCAAAACTATGATGATAATCTTAACGAGTCAAATTTTGTAAAGAGAGATCCCATTTCAGGAACTCAACAATGCTGTCAGAGGTGTGATATTAACTTGACAAGGGATAAGATAATTTTTGTGGACCCGCCACTCTATAAAGGAAAGTGACAGGTGGAACTTGTACCCCCAGGGAAGATGAGCTTTTATCAGAGGTTAGGGATTAACTTGATTAAGATCAGTTGGGATCTAATGAAAACACTGTTAAAGGTGTAATGTTAACCTAACAATGTTTTTAGGTAGACTTGTTGTTCTGTTAATGAGAATAACAAGTGAGACTAGATTCGCGGGGGATCTAGGAAAGTTTTTCACCGTTAGAGGTGTGATATTAACTTAACGGGTTGGATGTAGTCTTGTTAGAAGTGTGATGTTAACTTGACAAGAATGTGAGTCAGAGGTGTGATATTAACTTGACTTAAAGGCATTTCAGTTTTATTTGGGAAAACTGAAAGTGTCACTGTCATAGGTGTGATGTTTAACTTAGCAGTGAGGGTAATGCTAGAGGTGTAATTTTGAACTTGGCATTGGTCATCTCGACTTTGACAAGGAAGTCCGAGGGAAAGTCATGGCCTTAAGTGTATTGTTAAACTTGGCAATGACTTGGATGCTAGAAGTGTAGTATTAAACTTAGCATTGTTCATTTCAGCTTCGATATGGAAGTCTGAGGAAAAAATGGCTGTCAGAGGTTTAATATTGAACTTGGCAGTAGCTTAATTACTTTTAGGAGTGTAATGTTAATTTAACAGTAATTTGTCAGAAGTGTGGTATTAACTTGACAAAAATTGGTTTGCGATACGAGCAATTTGAGGGCCTGCCATTCTATTGATGAGAATTGACAAGTGAAGTTTTGAAGTGCCAGAGGTATAGTGTTAACCTGACAAATTTGAAGGTTTGCTACTCCATATAGGGTTGACAAGTAAAGTTTGTACTTGATAGGGAGTATTGAAAATTTTCATTACCAGAGGTATAGTGTTAACATAGCAATGATTGTATTTTGTAGACCTACCATTCTGTGTATGAGAATTGGTAAGGGATTTTGGAGGAGAGAGTGGAATTAAGTCCACGTATGATTTTTAGCAAACCCTCAGCTATCAATGGATTTGAGGTGCCTTTACCAACTACCGTTTGAATTGGGCTAGCCATGCTATTCCCCTCAGCATGATGAGTTGTCGAAGACTTATGTTGGTCTTAGAAGCCAACATTTTCCTCTATCCTTAGCCATCGGAGGCGTCGGATGTTGATGAAGATGGGAACATTAGAACCTAAGTCTCATCTTTTGTCTCTTTATCAATATTTACATCATGCATCATGGTGCTATCAATGCGCAATTAGCTTGCCACTGATCTACCGTGATGAAGAAACTTTTCTTATTTTGATCAGAGGTGTACTTTTAACTTGATTGACGGAGGAGTACCATTAAGGATAGTACTGCCATTGATCGGCATCATGAGTGTATCGCCATTTGAGGTTATAAGGCGATATGATCCATTTGAGTAGACTGACTCTACTATAAATGGTCCTTCCCATTTGGGCTGAAATTTCCCTTTTGTCTTATGTGTCATCACCATGGGTCTTCTGATGGCTAAGACAAGGTCGCCTTTCTTGAAAGTTCGCACTTTAACTTTCTTGTTGAAGGCTCTGGTAATCCGGGCTTGGTAAAGCTCGATCTGTTGTTGGGCCTGCAGACGTTTATCATCTAAGGCTTCCAATTCTTGGAGTCACTGTCGATGCTTCTCCTCTTTTGTCATCTCTGCTGTCAAGGCGACGCGTAGAGACGGAATTTAGATTTCTAGTGGAAGCACGGCCTCACACCCATATACCAAAGAAAATGGCGTAGCTTTAGTTGGGGTTCGAACAGTCGTGCGATAGGCCCATAATCATTCACCCAGCTTGTCGTCCCAGTCACGTTGACTTTTCGAGACGAATTTCTTGAGGAGCTTGCCAATGGTCTTGTTGAAAGCTTCTGCGAGACCATTAGCGGCGGGGTAGTATGCCGTTGAGGATACACTCTGGATTCTGAATTTAGCGCAGAATCTCTGAAAAGTCTGGCTGATGAACTGGGGTCCATTATCGTGGACAATTCGTCGAGGTACACTAAAACGGTAAATGACGTGATGTTTAACGAACTTGATCACGTCAGATGACTTTACCTCCTTCAAAGGAATGGCCTCAGCCCATTTGGAGAAGTAATCGGTTATGGCCAAATAAATCGATGTCCTTTTGATGATGGTGGGCTGATAAGGCCAACTACATCCATCCCCCACATCTCAAATGGCCAGGTAGAAGTTGTAGAGTGAAGGTACCCTGGTGCTTGATGGATGAAATCACCATGCACTTGGCAGGCGTGACATCTTTTGGCACAAGTGATAGCGTCAGCAATCATCTTGGGCTAATAATATCCCAACCTTTGGAGTCGATATGCAAGTTTTAGGCCAGGTTGATGGGCTCCACACATACCGTCATGGGCTTCTTTCAATATCTCCTGTGCCTCTTTTGGTGAAAGGCAGCGGAGCAAGATCCCGTCATGTGATCGACGATACAATGTTCGCGTAATCGCATTATAATAGAATTTGGGGGCTTTCCTTCGAATGGCAGCCGCTTCTTTGGTGTTCTCAGGCAGGATGTCATACAAAACATAATCAATGTAAGGGAATCGCCAGTCTCTAGACTCTGGACTAGTTGACGACTCGAGAACTTCTTTGTCTTGACAATCACCCGTTGACTCCTGGTAGTCCTCAAGAACAATTCTCAGACAATACAGGTCGTGGTCGTGGACAAATATTTTCTCTACTGCTCTGGCTGGAAGGGCTACGGAGGCAGCGAGGGACGCTAGTGCATCTGCATACGCATTTTGCTTGCGTGGTACATGGTCAATGTAAAAGTTGGTGAACCTCTTGACCATGTAGACAGTTGCGTTGTAATAGGGTACTAGATCTTCATGTCTGACTTCGTACTCCCCGCGAACTTGGCTGACGATGAGTTTTGAGTCACCATATGCCTCGAGATTTTTAACGCCAATCTCATCGGCGAGTTGCATCCCAATCAAGAGGGCATTGTACTCTGCTACATTGTTGGAGCAAGGCTCGGTTAATGAGACAGCTCGAGGAATCACATTATTCTGTGGGGAGACGAGTACTACTCCTACTCCTTCCACTATATGTCCTTTTGGGCTTGTTCTCGATGCACCATCAAAGAAAAGTTGCCATACTTGCCTTTCAAAGGATGTCTGAGTCTGGCAGGCTTCAGCGACCTCGTCTGGGAGATCCTCGTAAAGTTTGGCTGCCCTCGGATCTGGATGCTCAGCCAGGAAATCCGCCACAGCTTGTCCCTTCACAGCTTTTTGTGGTAAAAAGCGCATTTCATATTGGGATAGCATTATGGCCCATTTTGCCAGTCAGCCGTTTAATGATGAAGGCTTCATCATGAGTAACCTCATGGGGTTGAGTTTTGATATGACATTTATTGTCTGGCCTTCCAAATAGTGTCGCATTTTCTAAACAGCGAACACCAATGCCAAACATTCCTTCTCGATCGGGTTGTACCGGTGTTCGGCCCCGATCATTGTTCTACTCAAATAGTAGATCGCTTGCTCTCGTCCTTGATCATCATTCTGAGCTAGTAGAGCTCCTAAAGAATGATCCATTGCTCAGACGTATATCAGGAAAGGTTTTCCGGATACCGGAGCTACAAGGACTGGTGGTCGTGTGAGGTATTGTTTAATTTCCTCAAATGCTTGTTGGCAAGCGTTGTCCCAAATGAACGAAACACCCTTCTTCATCAATTTGGTAAAGGGTTGGCAGCTTCCGGAGAGATTTGAGATAAACCTTCGGATGTACGCCAATCGTCCTTGCAATCCCCTGAGCTACTTGAGATTTCTCGGAGGTTGCATCTCCTGGATAGCGTGAACCTTTTCCGGATCCAAATGAATTCCTGTGGAAGCCACTACGAACCCTAGGAACTTGCCGCTGGCCACCCCCAGAAAGGATTTGGTAGGGTTCATCTTCAATTGATGAGCCCGCAAGATATCGAAGACAACCTTTAGATCAATTATATGATCACCTTGAGCGCGGCTTTTTACTGCGATGTCGTCAATATAGCATTCCACCGTTTTGCGCATGTGTTTGTGGAAAATGGCATTCATGGCCTTTTGATATGTTGCCCCTGCATTCTTCAGTCCGAAGGGCATGACAGTGTAGCAGTATACCCCCAGTGGTGTCCTGAAAGAGGTATGTTTTTCGTCGTCAGGATACATTTTGATTTGATTATATCCTGAAAATCCATCCATGACATCTGTGATTGGCAGTGGGAATTTATCCTTGGGACAGGCCTCGTTTAGATCACGAAAATCAATGCAGATTCGGATCTTTCCGTTCTTTTCAGTAACGGGGACGATGTTAGCTACCCAATCAGGATGTTGTTCTTCCCTAACGAAGCCAGAGTCTATAAGCTTTCTGACTTCTGATTGAATTGTCTCCATTATTTCTGGACGGAACCATCGCTGTTGTTGTTTGACAGGCTTTACGTCCGTATTAATGTTGAGGCGATGCATAGCCACTTGAGGATCAAGTCCAGACATATCCTCGTAATTCTAAGCGAAGACGTCTATATACTCTTGCACAAGAGATATTAGATCCTTTTTCTCTGAAGGTGACAGACCTTCGCTTATAAAGATGGGCTTAGGATTAGCCTTATCTCCTAAATTAATCTGAACAACCTTATCTTCTGTTGGTGGCTCGCGCTGCTCAAAGCGAGTATCCCAAAGAGCATTTAAGTGCTTGATCCAAGGATCTGTATCGGATTGGATTATTTCTTCATCTCCGTCTTCCAGGTGGCTTGTTGAAACCATGTTCACTGAAAGTTTTTTGAAGATGTTGCCGACACCAGCATCTGATTCCCACGATGACGTGCCCGATGAGTAATCATGGCATAATGACTCTCCAGAGTCAGAGGCTGATGGGATCGGAGTTGATACATAGCCTAACCCCCTGCGAGTCTGATGATAATAATCAGGGTTTTCCCTTTAGCACAAAAGATCGAAGTAGCGTTCTCCTTCCTTTACCGAAATTCAGCCCTGGTCCGCTTGTTAGATCATACCCCATGCTTCTCATCATTCTGAGTGCCTTTGGCTCATAATGACCGAACTGAGGGGGTTCCTCTTCGCTTTCTGATTCTTCACGGGACATCGGTTCAGACGTAATTTGCCCAAAAAGGATTGGTTTTTGGCCTTTCCGTCTTGCTGGAACCATGAATATGGATTCTTGCGCACTACCAACATCTCGATATGTTTCGAAGGACGATTTCACCGGTACATGCAATGATGTCAAAGCATCCATTGCCGACCAGAGATCATCATCCACTTCGGTACTAGTGTCTGACGGCACTGAATAAGAAGCAAACACAGAGAAATACGCCAGATCTAAGTTTTCATTAATATACCACCCGCCTGCATCATCGGAGGTATTATCAACATCGAGCTTATTAATGCCTGTTACAAGTGGGTATAGTTCCCACATGCACTCTTCTTTTTCCGGCTAGGTGTCGGCTTCATTACCAGAGTCGGGCTCCGCTGGTTGCAGGATTTCATCTGTTTCCACAGAGTCCTGATATAGGAGAGAATCTGTGAAATAATTTTCAAGTCCCTTGAACGGATGCCTTTCGCAATCAACGTTCGCACCTTTCCACTCCCGTCAATATATTTCATGACTTGGCGGAGAGTAGAGGGAACGATTGAATTACGATGAATCCATGGTCGTCCCAGCAGCAGATTGTAGGAAGTGTCAGCATCGATGACGTAGCATGTCACTTCCGACTTAGGTCCCCGATCTGGCATTTGAGCTTGACCTTCCCCATTGGACGGGTCCATTGGCATTGAACCTATAAATAGTAGTCTGGGTGGCACTCAACCGGTGGGTAGGATCCCCCAGATGCTGCATGACCCGGTGAGGCATAATGATCAATGCGGACCCGGATCTACCTGAATGCGGTTCACCTCAGATGATCCAATGTACCCTGTGAAGTACAGGGGTCGATCGTGTTTCCCTTTGACCTGCATATCATCTGCTGTGAAGGTGATGCAGGGAGCATTTTGGGAGGCATGGAGGCAATCCTCTACATCTTCCTCCTTCGGTCCGATTGGCACCTGAGTCATGAAAACCTCAGCATTAGCGAGGGCCTCTTGTAGAGCTTCTCTGGTTGACTTCGATAGCCTGAGGAGCTCATGAAGAGTAATTCGCGCCGGGATATTGGCCAGTTGAGCCAGGACATCAAAGCGGTAAGGTGCTGTGGATCCTTCCGCTATGTCTTTCAAAAGAACTCTGAAAAACTGAAGCTCTTTCTGTTTCTCCACGGGTTGCTTTGTGGAGGGCTTGGCTGGCTCTGCAGCGGGTCTTGGAGGAGTTACCACCATTTCGTCATACTTTTTTCAAATATGACTGCCCCGAATGGGTTTCTGCCACAATTTGTTAGGTTCTGTGACCAGAGGTATTGTTTCCTCTTCTGAATCAGTCAGCGAGGGAACATCAATCTCCGCTTCCCGAGAAGAGACACATACTACATTACAGATGTAGCCTTAGCTTTGCCCTTGGACTTCTTGTTGGTCACAGTAGTCCATTGTTGGCCATCCACAAGGTCAAGATGAACCCACATGACTTCCCCTCTAGGTGTGGGGACAGGTACCAGGCCTTTTTCTTGCTGCCGGTGAGGGTCTGTATTGACCACTCTTAGCTCTCCTCTTGGGACAGAGACTACTCCAGAGGGTGTTGGAGGTTGTCTTTCAAACTGAGAAATGACGTCATATTGGCCGTCACCTTCTTCTGCTCTGGACGGAGTTTTTAATACCTCTGCGTCAATCAGAGCCTGAAGGATGTCTCTGAAGACATAACAGCTCTTGGTGGGGTGTCCCAACATCCTGTGGTACAAGCAGTAGTTGGGATTGTCGGTTTTACCGACTTCTTCAGGGCGCCTAACTTCAGGAAGCTTCAGTCTGTTGCTCTTGTTGAGTAATTGAAGAGCGAGTCGACATGTTTCATCCTTGAAGGAATACTGCTTGCTGGCGCGTGGTTGGCTTGAAGAGCCACTTGCCTTAACCGGTTGAGGTTTGACAGGGGATTTAGACTCTGCTGCCAAGTTATCCTTCCTTTTTGTTTAGAGAGATATGTCTGGTACACGCCTTGTTGTCCTTCAGGTCTGGGTTTTGTTTCTTCTGCCCTGACCCAGCGATAATTTCTTCAGCCTGTTCCCTTGTTGGATTAACTGCTTCCAGGTGCGGCTTTCGGCGACTCCTATTTGGGCGAGGAGCGAGGTTTGTAGATTATGGCGGCATGTTTCCACCAGGGTGACCTGGGTCATACCGCTTGGACATCGGAGTGCCACATTCTGAATCTTTCTACGAAAGACTTGACGGATTCTCCTTTTCGCTGTTGGTGGCCAAAAGGGTTGGCAAGGTGACCTCCGAGTCATCTTCAAAGAAGCGCTTTAGGAAGAGCTTCTCCAAATCGCCCCAATTCTTAATGGAGCCTTCTGGAGCTTCATAAACCATTCGAAGGCAAGCCCTTTTAGGGTGCCGATGAACAAACGTGCCAGGATGGCATCGTTATCTACTACCACATTCCCTGTTTGAGACTTAAAGTAGTAGATATGTTGGTTCGGTGAACTTTCTCCCCATCAAAAGCTTGGAGGGTGGGAGCCTTTGAACTTGGGAGGTATGGGACAAGGTCCCATTCGGTCGGATATGGCCGAGCCACCCCTACTTCTTGCAAGCCTTTTCGTTGATAAGGGCCTCAAGGCGTTTGCTCCAATTGATTCATTTTTTTAGAATGAACCTTTTCCTGGTCTCGGTCGTCTTTTCCTTGAGACGAGGATTTGGACGAACCAGAAGTAGGCTGCTCTTTCTCCTCTATATGTACAGAAGATGAGCTTCCCTCCTCCTTTCGTTTGCCCTTAGACTTTTTATAGAGAGACTTTGTCGGTGGACTTCCTCTTGTCTTCAAGCAACTGCGCGAGTATCTGCTTGAGGGAGTCGAAGATTCTTGCTGAACGCGAATCATCTCTAATTGTTCCCTCTGGACCTGGGCTTTTGCTGTTCCAAGCCCTGGCGGTCTCCTCAGGAGTGCTGGTCATGTATATAAAGGCCTTTTTCTCTATAGAAGAGTTTGAAGCCTGTGACTCTGCAATATTGGAATGCGAGTCATTCACCTCAATGCCCCGGCTAGAGCTTGTAGTTAATCGGGGGGATTGCCCCGGTCCGGGTGCGAGTGTGTCGTACACTCCTTCCGTTCTGCGTCAGATTCATCATCGGAGCTGATTGCCGGTTGCTTTCCCCTGCTCCTACTTGTCATGTTCGCAGTGAGCTCAGGATATTCAGTGTCAGAGAAGACCCTCCTCCTATGGGAACGACTTCTTTTTGCTGATCGGGGAATCAGGGTCAGCTGTCTGACTAGAGACTGCTGGTTTGCACCTGAACTGCAACGGCACTCGGAGAGCAATGTGATAAGTCATTCGCAGCAACATGACGAAGTGATCCGATTAGCACTTCTCTTCTGCGTCAAGTAATCCCTTAGATCCGTGGGAGGAGGATCAAAGAGATTAGCCTCGCAATGTCGAGGGTGGGAGGCTTCCTTGCTTCGCACAGCTAGGACGCAGGTTTCAGAGACGCGGGGCGCCTGAACGCAGCCTTGCGTCGCGACTTCGGTGCGTGAGCTTGGCGTCTCTGCTGATAAGAGATGCAGCTCTCGCGCTGCTGATTACTGCGTCTGGGTAGAGACGCTTGAGAAATAGGGGCTGCCGGGCCCGTGCCTGGAGGCGCGTGCCTCTTGTACTTGACAAGGTGCGCGAGCTTTGCATTGGCGTTTGGGGAGTGGGCTTCAGAAGAAGACCAGCCTGGTGAACCTCGCGTTTGGGCTGCCAAACGCGGACTTCACGTGTCAGGTGTGGTACGCTGGTCTGAGCCTCGCGTCCTACTTCCGTTGGACAATCGGTCGTTCCAACTTGTAGTTTGACGCGCACTCCTTCTCTGCCGCTGCCCAGCGTTCCTGTTCCGTCGTGGGGTGGAAGGGAACCCCCGACGACCTAGTGCTGAGGAAGAGGATGGACTGGCTGAACTCCAGAAAAGTTAACCACGCGGTCTCCTGAGAGACGTTGGCGCGGGTGTTCGCTTGGCGTGATTGACCACAACATCCTTCGGAGCAGCTGCGTCTGAGAGAATCTCAGAGCGGACTTCGGGGCATTTCCCCGTAGAGACCCTGCGGTAGGCACGGGCCTTTGGCTCTGGAGCCGGAGGAAAGGAACTCTTCATACTTTGCTTGGTCGAATTCCATGACAAGTGATTTCGACCGTTTTTCCCCATGTAAATGACGTCGCCTTGCGCCACCACTCTGCTCATCAGTAGAGAAAGTAGTCCCCAGCGACTCGCCATCTCTTGTTTGGTACGGAGAATATTCGTGTAAAGTTTCCTTGAATCAATTGAAAGTTTACAACAAACTAATGCCC